>VIAB01020895.1:36462-48925 GCA_009801035.1 Oophaga pumilio | reverse complement strand
GGACCTAACTGTATATAATAGATAGATAGATATGTAATAGATAGATGATAGATAGGAGCTGCATGAACATATCACATAAATGAAGAGAGGAAACAGCCACATCTGTGTAAGATTAAGCCACTCCATCCTCACCTCTCGGGCCGACATCTACCTTTGTGCAGCATAGGTAGCTCCTCCAGAGTCTCCATACTTCAACCCAAACAGCTTTGAGACCCTACATAGCGAATCTGCCCATTTCGAGACTTGGGACAACATTCTCATCTACGGAGACCTCAATGCAAGAACGGGAAGGGAAAGAGAATAGTTGACCACTGAAGGAGACGTCTATAAATTTGGGGCAACTGTGACAAGCCAGTGCACACCGAGAAGAACAACTACGACGGCACAGTCAATAAAAGTGGCAGAACACTGTTGAACCTATGCCGAAACCTCAGAATTCGTATCCTTAACCAAGGGAGACTCATTAGGTAGACACACCCTAAACTCCTACGTGGGCAGCAGCGTGATGGACTATGTCGTCACAGATATGGACCTTACAAGCATTGGTGCCTTTACAGTCACCCCACAAACACATCTGTGAGACCACAACCAACTGCTCCTAGACATCAAATCCACAAACAAATCACCCACACAAACTCTGCAGCTGACCGGCCACTTTAGCTTGCCTCCATCCTTCAAATGGTCCAAGAAGTTGGCCAAAAAATATACAGATGTCATCAACAGACTAGAGATCAGGGATAAGCTCTAATGCTTCCATAATAATGTGCATGAACTTAACCCAGAAGGCGTGCACCTAACGGTAAGGGACTTTAACGGCATACTCTATGGCGCCATGGCAGAAATGTCCGACCTGAAAAGATGTAGCAGCAACAGACTGAGTAAACAAAATCCCAACAACTGGTTTAACAACAAATGTAAAACAATAAGGAAGGTCCCAAGAATGGCCTCAAATAAAAAACACAGAGACCCAAACAACCCCACTCTGAGAGAAGCCTGCCACACCATATAACGAAAATACAAAACCGTCCTCAAAAAGAAAAAGCAAAACCACATTTGCACCAAACTCCTCCAACTCAAAGACGCCCTTGAAGACAAAAGATTTTGAGAACTATGGAATCAACCGAAAAAGCAACAACCTCCACATCCAGAGCGGCAACATCTGGCTCCAGTCCTTCAAGGACCTTTACAAAGACATTTCAAGTGAAGACCTGAACCCGGCACAAAAACAGCTTGGGAACAAACTGAAGGATATGGGGGAAAAATTCAAAGACTTCAAAAACTCTCTGGACACACGGATTACATTGCCAGAAATAACAGAAAGGATCACACTGATAAAAGGTAAAAAAGACAGCGGTCCAGATGGGATCCTCCCAGAAATGCTGAAATATAGTCCAACAGACAGGCTTCGATAGCAAAATTATTCAATATTGTACTGCAGGCTGGCTACTTTCCCAAAAACTGGAACCAAGGACTCGTAACCCCAATTTATAAGAACAGGGATCCTTCAAACTACTGGGGGGATATGTGTCCACAGCAACCTGGGGAAACTCTTCAACTGTGGATCCTCACCTTCCTCACCCAACACAACGTCCTTAGCAAAAGCCAAGCAGGTTTCATGCCAAACCACTGCATCACAGACCCCATCTACACCCTGCACAGCCTCATCAGGATCCACGTCCACAATACAACACATGGGAGGATCTATGCTTGCTTTATGGACTTTATGGCACCCAGGGCTATTGCTAAAACTGCTGGGGAGCGGAATAGGAGGCAAAACATATGATGACTCATCAAAACTAATTTTTTTCCCAGAATTTAGTCAATGCAGTAAAAAAACATGTTGTATGTTTCCAGTCTAGAAGTAGAACGGTTCTCCATAAAGCGTATGACAGCTAAAAGACTCGCTGTAAAATTGGAAGGTGACAAGGGTGCAATCCTAGATGGAAAGTGGCCGATAGCTAATGCCAAAGGAGATAAGCATTTACATCTTTTTAACTCAGTAAAGGAAGAAGTGAGACCCTGCGCACATGGACACAATGACTGTATCCACACGTGGCATAGACATTCAGGTTACAGATATCTAAAACGCATTAGAGAACTGCAAAAAATGGAACCTGAAAACGGATCTAAAAGATAACAGGATGACATCACTGGAAAAAAGTACAGAAGAGAACGCTGACGCTGGTCAGACTACTTCTGAACAAATGGCCCAAGTCAGCAAAAGGCCAAGGCTGATGTAACTGAGCCTCCAATATATTCAATATAAGGAAACAAAGGTGAACCAGCTGTACGTCTCTCGTGGAAGCAAACAGTCAGCATATATGAACCCACTTCTCGGGAAGACAAATTTAGACTCTCAGAAGGATGGAACCAAATCAATGGATATAGGTAGATGAGCAAGAGAAGACTACCATGAAAAATAAAGCAGTCAAATTATTGAAAGATCTATTGAAAGAGGAGGAATATGTAGTCAGAAGTCATGGAAGGCAGATTAAACTTCTGAGGGAACATATAAAACAGCTGAGACAAAGTCAATGACTGGTAGATAAAGAGAAAGGGGGTAAGATGCATGAAGAAGAAACGTCACAAGACAGAAAGAATTACCGAAGAAAAAGAGGAGGGAATCAACATCATGATCATTGAAAAGAATATTCTGATGGTGAAGATCAGAGAACTTAGAGAAGCCATGATGGATATTGTTTGCAAAGTTACTGACAGCAGATACAGACATTTAGAGTTGATCAATAAACTAAACCTTAGCTGTTAATAAAGGGCATTGGATTATTCAACAACTGCAGGCTTATGCTGTACATGAACCGTGTTGTGCATGAACCGTGTTGTGCAGACAGCAGATGGCTCTATGTTCATTATTGGTGCTTGTTAATACTGTGCGGTGTGCACTCGGTTTGTTTATGATCAATTCTTTTTGTAATTCTCCAAATAGAGGTGATAGTAGCTGAATTTCCCAAATTAATTCTAGAATAATGTCCAAGATCTCTGCTTTCTATCAGGAAATGACAACAGTATAGTTTAAATACAGAGGAGTAAAAGATTTAATACAGAGCAAGCTACAATTATATCCCGTCTAGAAAATCCCTTTGACTCCAGATTGATACATTGCAACAAACTATCAGGACAGAAGCGATATTTATGGTATTTGTTCCTGCTGTGATTTGTTCCTGCAGGATTGTAACAAACTCTCAGAAGTGAGAAGTGTCAGGTCTGAGATGTTTAGTAAATATGAACCTTGCCTTCTCGTTCGCTAGATGTGACGACTGGTCAGCGTTACCCCTTATCATATCTTGTGTCCTTGCAGATGTTCTTGTGAATGCTCTGGGGCAGAGTTTGCTCAATAGATGAGAATGGGCATTAAGTTACCATCGCTGACAGCATTTATCAGAAATTCCCTCCATTAAATGTGACAAAGAGATGCGTCAGTAAGTGCTGTAATTTAATATAACCCAGTTCCAAAACAAGGTTGGGCCACTGTGTAAAATGTAAAGAAAACAAGAAGGCGATGATCTAGAAATCTTTTACAGCCATTATTTTATTCACAGCAGAACATAGGACACAGATCAGAAAGTGAACATTGGACATTTTTCCATTTCTTTTGAAAAAATTAACTAATTTAGAAATTGTCGGTAGTAAACCATCTAAAAAAAAAGTTGTGTGCGGGCCACGTCTACCATTCTGTAGAGTCCCCTCTTCTTCTTCTTACAACAGTCAGTAAACGTTTAGGAAGTGAAAGGATTTTTTGTAACTCTTGCGCCAACCTGTGCCACAAACCAGGCTTGTGTGGCAGGTAGCAGCCAGGTACCACTCCAGGGCGGCATCTGGATGTAGCAGCTGATCCCCAAGGGGAAAGGACACTGTAATGACAGGTGCAGGCAAGTACTGTAGATATACTGTCTGGCTCAGCTGATACAGACAGGCAAGTACTGGCAGACACGGGTGATGTACAGGCAGACCGGTGCAGGTGGGCAAGGCTGACACTCTGGCAGGCACTTGGACACGGTTCAGACTGGAGGGACAGGAACAGTTTTGGGAAGGACTGCGACACAGGCAGGTACGACTGGAATACAGGGACGGGTAGGACCCAGTACAGACAAGGAGCCGCAGGTGCGGCACAGATGCAGAGCCACAGGTGCAGTATAGGTGCAGAGCCGCCAGTGTGGTTGGTACTGATGCAGACCTGCAGGTACGGCACAGATGCAGAGCCGCAGGTGCGGTATAGATGCAGAGCCGCCGCTGTGGTACTGATGCAGACCTGCAGTTGCAGCACAGATACCGTCCTGCAGGTGCAGAACAAGACAGACAGGACCATATTTACACAGGTACTTACAAAGAAGTAGCAAGTGTAAACAAAGATCACTTACATCATGCAGAGACAGCAGAATAGAGATAAGTGCTAGTTTGGATAATGCAGGTTTTTTTAGATAAGTTTCAGTACAGACACTGCAGGTCTTTATAGAGAAAAGCAGGTTCAGACACTGCAAGTTTAAGGAATAGGGACAGGGACACACACAGCAGGAAAGGGAAAGATCCAGACTTGGATACAAACAGGTACATGAATAGGTACTAATTCAGACAAGGACAGACACAGGTACAGGATTCAGGGTACAGACCTGGGTACTCAGCCCTCAGGGTGGTGGAAACAAGACAGGTCAGGTACAGGTACAGACTCAGGGTACAGGCTTGGGTTTACAGGCCACAGGGTGGCAGAAAACAGGAACAGAAACAGGACAGGACCTGGCAACTCAGTAGTTGACCACAGACTGAAAGAGAATGTTGCTCAAGCATCTTCCCATTGGTGGAGATGCCTTAAGTACCAGGTGCCTCTTAGCAATAGGCTTGGGACACATTAGGAATGCGCACACTGACTCTTTAAGAATCAAGAAGGGCAGGCGCGGCCGCCCTAAACATACAACCAGGAAATATGCACACAGCAAGCAGAGGGCATGAAGCTTACGGCAAACAGCAAGCAAAGGACAGAACTCACTGCATGGCCAGGAGTGGTAAGTCGGTGCATCTGCATGGTGGGGAATGGGAAGCCATGCTGTGATGCCCGCAGGTATGTTATAGTCTTCTTCCTCTGTTGAAGGGATATAATAAGGACAGGCAATGAACACGGAGGTTTTGGTCTGAAATGTTTGCCAAAAAGTAAGGCAGATGTTCCTCTCCTTGTGCTCTGTATTTTCAAGAGTAGAAACGGCCCCTTTACATGGGCTGAAAAAAATCAGTCAAATGAGTGTTTATAAAATCGATAGTTACCAATTTTTGATCCATGTAAGCATATGGTTATTCAGCAGACAAGCAAACAGAACATGTATCACGCCGACCCCTTCAAGCCAATGAGCCTGCAAAAGGGACACGACCCTCTGCTGGAGTCTGTCAGAACCAAGTCCATAATGAGGGGTTTCCCAGAATGAGGGTAGCAAGAGACCAATTTCCCATAAACTGGTCTCGTGGACTAGCGGTGCCACCGCTATCAGGTCTTGGCGGTGTCAAGGGCCAGGACATGTGACTGCCAACTGTCCCTGACTGCTGAACCCATGTACTGCGGATTTGCTCGCTGGATATCAATGTATGCTGAGACTGTCTACACTGTGGATGCCGTTGCTATAACTAGTGAATTCCACCTGTGTGAGGTGCATGTCAACGGACACCATGCAGAGTTTCTCTTGGACTGAGGGAGCCTAGTGTCACTTGTCCATCGGTCATTGATATCCAGGCTAAAACCACTGGTGGAAAAATGGGGGTCACTTGTATTCATGGGGAACTCCAGGAGTATCCAACAGCGGAGGTTACCTTTTCCACCCTGTGCAGGGAGGTTAAACATGTGGTGGGAGTAGTAAAGACCCTTCGTATTTTGGGAAGAGACTTGCCCCTGTTCTGGTCCCTATGGGAGAATAAAACTTACACTCCCAATGTAAAAGTCTGTCTGGGCGCGGAACCCAATGATCCCTAGTCGGGGATACCTGCTGTAGGGGTCACCCTCATAGGGAAAGAGGGTAAACCCAATAAGAACCCATAGAGGTTTTGGCAGGAGAGATCAAGGAGACCATATCTCACATCAATGGGGCCTCAGTGGGTCTCTGAGGCTGATCAACATGCATCTGCCTACCTGGATATTATCATCTATAGTAACGACTGGCATACTCATTTGTCCCAGGTACAAGTGGTACTAGATCCGCTCAGAGGGGCAGGCTTGATGGCGAACCCAAAAAAATGAGAAATAGGTCTCAATGAAGCCCGGTACTTGGTGTACGTGATTGGCCATTGGGTTACCAAACTCCAAATGAACAAATTGAGGGCATTCAAAACTGGCCTCAGCCTCTTACTACTAAACAGGTAAGAGCATTCCTCAGCATCATTGCATATTACAGATGATTTATACCTAATTGTGCCGGGAAATCCACACCTTAGACAGATCTCTTAAAGGGAAGGAAATAGGTCATGGTTCGGTGGAACCCTCAGGCAGAGGAAAGACTCCAGTCCATGAAGTTCGCATTGTGCTTATCCTCAAAAACGCAAACTTTAGGAATAGTTTTATCATTCAAATGGCCGCCTCTGAGGTAGAGCTAGGAGCGGTTCTGTCGTGGGAGGCTCAAGGAGAGAAACAATTCACCTACTTGAGTAGGAAACTTTCCCCGGTGGTTAAAAACTATATCCTAGTGGAGGAGTGCTGGGCCATTAAGTCGGCCTTGGAGTCCCTACGCTATTATTTACTGGGGCATCAGCTCCAATTAGGAACGGACCATTGTAAAGGGCACCTTGTATGGAAACAGGTGCTCAACCTCTCAGGTTTGAACAGAGGGAGGGGAATTGGTGAGGCAGTGACGGGAATCATATACGAGGGGTGTTATGTGTCCCCCAGAATGTGTATGGAAACCTACTAAACCTGCTAGAGTGTTGTAATTACATTCACAGCTGTGGTTACAACACAAAATAAAACGGAGTATGATCTGGGTCAAGCTATTTGACCAAGTCATATTTAGGAAAACCTGATATAGGCTTTTATTTTTGGAGACATCTGTAGGAAGTTAGTGGGACAAATCTCTGCATTCAGTCTGGGTCTTGGAAGTGGCCCATGACCACGATTCACATTTAAACCCACAGGTAAGGGTTGGGTGTGTCAGTGTTGGTTTGCAAGCATCAGAGCAGGAGGCTCTGTGTGTGTCTGTGTGAGACTGAACACAAACTATAGCCATTAGATCACCCACAAGTAGCTGCTGCAAACGGATGATAAAGTTTTAATTTATCTTTTAAGCTAGCAAATAAAGACTTTTATGTTGAACTTTCTTGGGTCACTGCCTCATTACCGCACTGACGTGAAAGCCGCTGCCTTACAATAGACATTATTATTGGTCATCGTTACTGGACAGAGATATTATTCGTACTCATCATTATTGGATAGAAAACAAAAGATTTTGGAAAAAATCCTTCCTAATACAATGACTCATCTTCTTATTGGCCCATAATGGCCAAAGTGGCTTGATACCGAGCCAATCGATGACAATAAATATCCATAGACTTTATAGCAGACCCTTCCTATGGGTCCTGGGGTGCAAATTTATACGGTGGGTTTTATTTTTATAATATTTTATATAGAGACCCTAATGCCAGCCATAAACATTAGATAGCCCAATGCTGTGGCCAATTGTCTGGCCAACAGCCTTCTCATACAGAGGAGTGCTCACTCGGTCGAGTGCTCCTGTGTTCTCTACGAGAAAGCTGCCGAATGACCTGTCTGTCGGTGGCTTATCTCTGGGAGAACAATGCGATAAGCGGTACGAAATCAGACACGTGCGATCAACATTTCTCCTATCAGTCGGCCGGCATCCCCATATATATTAGACTGTCGGCCGAACCCCTCGATATCGGCGGGTTGGGCTGACATTAATCTAATGTTTATGGGAACCCGAAGGTCAACGTGAGAATTAATGGGGAGAAAATAAAGAGATTTAATTTACTAAAAGGCACTAGACAGGGTTATATCCCTCTCCCCCATCAAATTTGCCCTATTTATTAAGCCCTTGGTGGCAAAGATTAGCCAAAATGGAGATGTTAGCGAAATTGCATAGGAACGAGAGGGAGAATAAAAGATTATATGCAGATGATGTTATGACATAATTGGAGGATTTGGAGTCACCAGATAAGAGTTGTGCAGGATTTGGGGAACTTGTCGGGAGAAAAATGTGATGATGCCTTTAGGCAAGGTGATGACTTTTACAAAGGTTCAGGTATTACACAAAACATTTTATGTACATTTACATCTTATGTCAGTTGCAAGGTTATGTGGTGCGACCAAACCTGATCCATACACGACTCAAAATAATGGAAGAAAAAACGTCAAGAAAAAAATTACAGTTCGCACTGCAAAAAGCAAGCTCTCACACAGATCTATCAATTAATAATTTAAAAAGTTACAAATCTCAGAAAAAGGCACCAAAAACAATTTTTTTTCGTACATTTTTTGAAAGCAATAAATATAAAAAAAACCTCTTTAAATTTATTATTGTAATTGTCATTTTTAATTTAAAAAAAATGGAGAAGTTTAAGAAGAATAAATTACAAGTCTATACTGAATCCCCTTTACCGTCACTTCCAGTACTCGTTCTTTAGGTGAGAAAGGAAATTCTGAAAGCATGTGAAAAAGGCGGTCATGTGACTGCAAGTAAACAATTTCGGCCACATTCTGACTAGACATGTCTGGCCTCGCTCAATAATCTTGTATTAAGCGAGTCCGTGCATGTCTAGTTGGCAAGTGACAGCATGTTTGCAAATCGTATACTTGCGGTCATGCACCGGTCGCTCCCAGCGCAGGAAAATTCTCACGGCACACAGTTCAAGCAATGGGTGGATTCACAAGTCTGCAGTCATACAGAGTGACTGCAGACTTGTAGCCTATGTCCAAACAACCCCTTTGTGTGAAGAGCTGTTTTATTATGGGATTGGATACAAATTCCAAGCTTATTGAAAGGTGTGTCGAACTGCTCGTTACTAGTCGATTATTGGTGGCAAATAAATGGATGGCTCAGACCGACCCCAAAACAGAAGAATGGAGATGTAGAATGAACTATAACCTTTGTATTTAGCATTTTAATGATAAATCTACATGGGAGAAGCTTAAAGACACCATGGACCGTATGGAGTCTTACAGGCAATGTTCTATGGTGAGAAAAGTATGCAACTTAGTTCTCTTTCAAGTGAAAAGGTAAAATCTCCAATTTTGCAAGAATTTAGAGACTCTGGATCCAATCCCTGATTCTTAGAGAAACATTGTGGCACAAGAATGTCCGAGCCACAAATCGCGGCAGCAGCACTGTCGGCACCAGAGGCAGGCCACGCTTGTCCTTTGTCTCCAGTAGGTATAGGATTGAGGAAGAGGACATGGAGGACTATATGGCCCGTCACTGATCTCATTCGCAGCAGAATGAGGTTCCCTCTGACACGGACACCATGAGTTTGAGTCAGTATTCAGCCCATTATTCCACCTCTGCTGCTGTAAAATCTAATTTCCAGCATGGCCTTTGTATTTCGACAATGGCATTTCTGATTTCCCTGACCCCTAGTGAGGTGCCTTTTCTTCTAAGAGAGAGCACTACGGGTACTAAGGAACCAATATCTTAGGAGAATCTCCCCATTGAGGAATTGGATGAGAACAGTCAGGTTTTGGACTGGGATGAGGCAGATGATCAGATGAAGAGGATGATGTCAGGAGAGAAGAGTGGTGGCATCAGGGATCAAAGATGTGTGCCGAAACTTTATTGAATGGTCAAGGGCTGCGGTGTTACTTCTCAGACCAGCCCTTTAACGAGTGGCCTCCTAGGCACTTTATAACAACCGCGCTTGTCCCTGCCCAGCAAGGTACCAACTTCAACCTGCACTAATTTAATGAAAGGCCAATAGTGTCCTGTGGACGGGACATACTTGAACTGAGGAATAAGAATAAATATGGAATATGCTGACAAAAATGGGCTGTGGACAGTATCTTTGGGTGAGTCTGCTCCAGCAGTTTGCTTGGTGGTCACCTCTGATGCTTTTTCTTGCGCAAGCTGCTAAGTCACTTACTCCACCACTGGCCCGTCTGAGTGACTTGACGCAGGTCCTCCCTCCTTGGCAAGCACGTGGAACAAGCTGGCCTTCAATAGTAGCAGAAGTTGGCTTTCACACCAGTTGCTGGAGGATGCGAAGGTGTCAGCTGTGACCCAGCTATACTCCATCAGGATAAACTCCACTTGGTCTCCCGTTAATGGTTGCACTGAGTATTCCAGCATGAGCTTCATCTGATTGATCTTCTGTGAACGGCCACTTTCTAACCATCACTATTCACTTGGATGAGTCCAAAAATTTGGTTCCTATGGTTCTGGTTTGTTTTGGCCATCCCTCTTAGCCTCAGTACCACGTCAGCCAGGACTCACACCCAGGTCAGTTCCTTACTCCAGTACAACAAGCAGGCCAATCTTCAGCTTCGGATTTTGCCGACTACGCCAAGCCAAAATATGTTTGTGGCCCTTTGGACGCCAGAGATATCTGGTGGAGGATGGTGTAGTGAGAGACACAAACACGGAAGGGTGAACTTAAACTAGTTGATTCGAAGTGAGACAACCAAGCGCGATGGTTACAGTATCTCATATGCGTGTGCGAGAGTAAAGTCAAACATTGGCACAAATTCTGGCGGTTCCGCTTCCATAATGATCTTGGAAGTTCCACAATTACAGGAACAGTCCCTTAGCTTGGTGGTTACTCTACCCTAGTAGACAGAGGCACACAGCTTGGAGGTTATATCATAGTATTGTGGTATGGAGCTTGTTAGTTACACCCCAAAAGGCCCACAGGTGCTCTATCGCAGGATCAGTGCGCAATGTTCATGTATAAATTCAAGGTATAAAAAAACTTGGAGATCCTCACACATCCAGCAGATCCCAGTCTGCAGTCTTCCTCGCAGTCTCACGCCACATCTTCATTACCATCTTAGGCCTTGGCAATGGGCACCATCATTTCTCACGCTAGGCGGCCGCAGTGCAAATTTACATTACGGGCCACAGTTCCTATCGCTATCTTGGGAAACGCTATCTCACCGAAGGTGAGCAAGAAATCTTCCTGTACTGCATGCACGCCTAGAATGGCGCCAGCGTGCCACCATGCTCAGGTGACCTACGGCCTCAACCAGTCTGCACACATTATCCGGCACAACGCCGGCGTCACATGCATTTGATTTAAAAGAATATACAGCATATAAACCATACACGGGGGCTACCAGGCCTTTCTTTCATGGGTTGTGGTAGTTACACTCCTCAACATTGAAACTGCATCAGCAAGAAGGAAAAGTCATGGAATTATGGAAATCTCAGGATGGATGGACGTGACGAATATGGAAATCAGAGGCGGACATATCGTTGCTGCAACCTGTGCAGCCGTACAGGGGACCAAGAGGTAACGGGGTCACTACCACCTCAAAAGCAGGTGGAATTGTACATTATGAGAAGCTATTGGGCTGCAGCGATACCATATACTGTCCTTCCACAGGGGCCTCTCCTGTTTCCGCCACTGCTACAAATTATGGAAAAATGGAAATAATATTTTCAAAACCTCTATTCAGTCTGGAGTATGAGCGCCACAATGACAAGTCCCCTGCTATCAGTGAGGTTATTAATGGGGTTATCTGGGACGTTGGGGTTTTTCGGTACGGGGTAGTTGCTAACTATCTACCTGTTCTGCCCTGTGATGCTGTGTTCCAGCTCAGCAGCAATTCTCTGTCTTCATTTGGCCTCACGTCAACAGAGCAGTTGGCCTCACAGTCGACATCATGTAGACTGACAGTCGGCTCCCCGCAGTTAGTGGGGAGCCGGCTGTCAATCAGCATGACATTGACAGAGCGGAAGAGAAGCTGCTCTTGACGTGATGTCACAGGAAGCAGGATAATCACTGGCATGTTCTTAGCCACATAGCCAAAAAATCACAGTCACCGATGACCCTTTTAATGGTTGTCTGAGGAAAGTTCTGCTGCTGAATTCACTTGCGCAAATCATCAAGATCACCTGCTGGCAGCTCCTATGTAATCACCGACTAATGACGTCCCCAATGTGCTCAATGGGAGACAAATCTCATGTGTACATTTAGTGAGTATCCGACAAACCCCCCTGCTGTATCCAAAAGCCCCCTCCAGTGCATCTAATAACCCAAGTATCCGATAACCCTCCCGCGTTTCCGATAATCCCCCTTGTATCCAATCCTCTCGTCCCTCTGATAGCCCTCCCATGTATGTGATAGCCCTCCCGTGTATCCATATCCCCCTATGTATTTCTGATAGCCCCTCGTGCATGTTTTGCTTCTGCAGCCATAACGTCAAGCCGTATATCCACTGTGCTGCCGAATATGCCCACTGTGCCGTATACCCACCACGCCGCCGTATATCCACTGGGCCATGAGCCAACCGAGCCGTATACCCACCAGGTCA
>VIAB01020895.1:1519-11549 GCA_009801035.1 Oophaga pumilio | reverse complement strand
CTATAAAATATTTTGTCTTTTGTAGGATACTGTGGAGTTGCGAGAAAACGGTTGGGTTCCTCGCAAAGCTTTCATTGACAATGGACCAAAGACTATCACACAAATCCGCCAAGATGCAGTGAAAGTAAGTGATTCGGGCAGAACCTTTTCAACCCTGTGGGAGCTGTCACGTCAATTCTGTTCTATTCCATGTTTTCCATAGGATCTAGGAGTCTTTATTCCTGCTCCTATGTCGCAAGGAATGCGTACTGACTTCTTTTTGGAAGGACCATTCATGCCACCAAGAATGAAGCTTGACCGGGACCCTCTTGGAGGACTTGCTGACATGTTTAGGCAAATGCCAGGTGGGTGCTTTTTGCTTTGGTAATTCCTAACTTTTCTTACCTGATTTTCGTACTGACGACTGCATGTTTCTTCAGGCAGCGGAATAGGCACTGGTCCAGGGGTTATACAGGACAGGTTCTCTCCAACCTTAGGACGTCATCGCTCGAATCAGCTGTTCAATGGGCATGGTGGGCACATCATACCTCCTGTACAGTCCCAGTTTGGTGAAATTGGAGGAAAAACGTTTATGAAAAGCCAGGTAAGGATTTGATGCCAATTCTAACTAGACTTCTGTAAGAATATCCAGTCTGATGTAGAACACCAAAAAGGGCCAATAAACCTACAAACTTAATACTTCTGGGCTACTCATGTGTCTGCTTCTGGAAAAAGACTTATGTCTGCAGTAATATTCAGTATCTTCAGTTTTTGTAATGGCAGTCCTAAAGAGTAAAAGTTGTATGGTCAAGATTGAATCTTCCTTCTTAATTGTGGTCATGAATACATATATATTTTTTTGTTTTAAAGGGACAAGGTCCTTTGTACCAGAGTCAGGGGCTCTTATCGCAGCAAGGACAGTCCAAAGATATGCCTCCTCGGTTCATTAAAAAAGGGCAGCTTAATGCGGATGAGGTACGTATCCCTGATACTGGGATGATGACTAAGACTACGCCCGATGATTAAGAAAAGACGCGTTATTACGAGGACAGAAACTGGCATCTCCTCTTTATCTCCACCCCTCCTCTTTTTCTTACTTTCTATCTTCCTTTCTTCTCACCCTAATCTTCACAGCTATCTCCTTTTTCTGGAGTATCCAGTGTCCTTTGAGCAAGATTATGAGATATGAGGGCATTCTTACCATTCAGCAATTGAAATGTGTGGGTTTTGTTTAAATCTAATTTTGTGATTTCTCCCCACCCCAAAAAAATAATTGCTTTCCAGATCAGCTTGAGACCGGCTCAGTCTTTCCTAATGAATAAAAACCAAGTGCCAAAGCTTCAGCCTCAGATAAGCATTATGCCCCCTCGCACGCAAACGCCTCCCATGGGACAGACTCCTCAGCTTGGCCTGAAAACCAATCCACCACCCATCCAAGAGAAGCCTGCCAAGATCGTGAAGAAGCCTCCACCATCGAAAGAAGAGCTACTTAAACTGACCGTAAGTGACGGGAGTTGGCGTGTAGAGCGTTTCTAGCAAAAAGTTGGTCAAGTTGAAGCCAAAAACTAAAACGATTGTCTATCGGGCGCTGCCGACTCCACCGATGGCTAGTAAGCAAGCAATGTGGCACATGGTGATCAAGACTCCTCCAATAGTAGGTTGGGAGGGGGATGTCCGGGTCTCTGAACAGTTGGGCGCAGTTCACATATTGCATGTTTGCACAGCGATATCTGCACTCGTTACGTGCAGATTTCACACTGCACTAAGAAAAGACATATAGCAGGATTAAGACTGCTCCGCAGAAAATATCACCAATGTGTCTGAGATTAGTTGACATCTACTCGGCTGCAGAATTTCTGCACTGAATGCTTAGTGTGAACATGGCCTTAGGGACACTCTAGAGGTTAAGGAATTGGTGTCTTCCTCCTACCAAGATCCTTTCATTTTGCCAACCTAAGAGGTTGTTTAAGGTGTTTACTCCCCGCTTAAAGGAAATGTGTCAGCAGTTTTTATTTATTTTATTTTTTTTGCTATGTTATCTAAGAACAGTATGATGTAGGGGCAGAGAATACTGATTCCATCATGACTACTTATACCCAATAAACTAAGTGACACATCGCTGGAATCAGAATTCTCTGCTGCAGAGCTCGGAATGCTGAGGTCTGTATAACCCCCGCTCACACCACTGATTGGCAGCTTTCTGGCTATGCACAGTGTACTCAGGAAGCTGCCAGTCTGTTGGTGTGGCTTGACCGGGAGTCCATTAGTGATGGTCTGCTCCTGATAAAACAGCCTAGTAAGTCACACATCGCTTGAATCAGGGTTTCTCTATCTCTTTGGGGGACACAGGAAACCATGAATGTATGCTACTGCCACTAGGAGGTTGACTCTATGCAAAGTTGGAATCGGCATTTCTGCCCCTACATCATGGTGCTCTGATCACATGGCAAAAATGTTGACTTTTTAACTTGTAAAAGGGAAAAAAAAAATGTCATTTCAAGAGTGGAAACGCCCAGATACAATAGTTCTCTTGGACCTCATGAACCACTTGCAGATGAGGTTACTAGTCTGATTTGCCATGCCCGTTTTGGGTCACCATCTTTCTGTCATCCAAAGGAGTCTATGATCTTTAATAGTTTGCATTTCGTTATTTTATGGATGACTGTTTTTCTCATTTCAGGAGGCATTTGTGACGGAGTACTTGAACAATGGGAATGCTGCTGATGCCATAAACAGCGTGAAAGAAATGAGAGCTCCCAAACACTTCATCCCAGAAATGATCAGTAGGATCATCCTTCAATCACTAGACCGGTCCGATGAAGACAAGGAGCGCGCCAGCTCTCTGATCGGGGTCCTGCGGCAAGAAGGTGTGGCCACCAGTGACAACTTCATGCAGGTAAAGCGGGGTCCCCTGTTCAGGTCGGCCGAGACTGTGCTCCCGTCACTGACCACATCGTCTTGTTACAGGCTTTTCTTAATGTGCTGGACCAGTGCCCAAAACTGGAGGTGGACATACCCCTGGTGAAATCTTACCTGGCACAATTTGCAGCTCGTGCCATAATTGCTGACCTGGTGAGCATTTCTGAACTGGCTCAGCCCCTGGAGAATGGCACCCATTTTCCTTTGTTCCTACTCTGCCTTCAACAACTGGCCAAGCTTAAAGATCGGGAATGGCTGACGGAGCTGTTCCAGCAGAGCAAAGTGAATATGCAGAAGATGTTACCAGGTGAGTGTTTTGTGGCCGTGAAATTGAAGTACGGACCTACCATGGTTCCTTTATGATTGCAAAATCTGCACATGTCATGCCCTGAAAACAGACCCTTACTGGATATGCCATCACTGTTTAAGACATGGGGGGTCCTTAACTGATACTGAGAATGGAGGGGCTGCAGCTTTTGGCTTGCGTTCACTTTCCTCCATACACTGCCTGGGTCACCTGGCTGTTCTGCTAGCTGCATCACGTGAAGAGGGACTGTTACAGGGGGTTTTCCAATTATTGTTCCTCTTAGGAGCCGCTGCCGCGTATGTCACAGCTTTCTGTGTCAGGGTGCCATCACTTTATAAAATGGTCACCCCCTTTTAGTACGAATACACGATGTGCCACAATAGCATGCGACTGAGCCTTGTTCCTTCTTACCCCTAGAAATTGACCAGAACAAGGACCGCATGCTGGAGATCCTTGAAGGAAAGGGCTTGAGCTTCCTATTTCCTTTGATGAAACTGGAGAAAGAGTTGTTAAAACAAATCAAGATTGATCCGTCGCCACAAACCATCTACAAGTGGATTAAGGATAACATTTCTCCTAAACTTCATGTAGATAAAGGATTTGTGAATATTTTGATGACCAGGTGAGTCTCCTGAAGTGGCGTGTTCACACTTGGCAGTGGCCGTACATGCGCTGATGTCTTTGTGAGATGATCACTTTTGACTTATTTTCCCTCCTTCCTCCCCTCCAGCTTTTTACAGTATATTTCTAATGATGTTTGCCCAATGGATGACGATGATCAGTCGGCAGCACCATCAAAGGAGCTGCTGGAGCAGGAGAAGCAGCTGCTGCTGTCTTTTAAGCCCGTGATGCAGAAGTTCCTCCATGACCATGTGGAATTACAAGTCAGTGCCCTCTATGCCCTTCAGGTGCACTGCTACGGTAAAAACTTCCCCAAAGGTACGGTCACCACTTGCCTCGTCATACCTGCATGGTGGCTGCTGTCGTGCATCTCCTGCCTCCGTAACGTGTATTGTCTTGTGTTTTCAGGCATGTTACTGCGCTTCTTTGTCCATTTCTACGACATGGAGATTCTAGAAGAGGAAGCCTTTTTGGCATGGAAGGAAGACATCACACAGGAGTTTCCTGGGAAAGGAAAAGCTTTATTCCAGGTAAGAAGGTAGCAAGTTTTTTGCCCCCCAAAAAGGTCTAAGTTTGGACAAACGCTAAACTTTTCACATCAATCACATGTGCGTGTTGTGGATGTGAATGTCTCCTCACACGTATCTGCATAGACATTGGGTGCGGGCACACTAGCTTGTTTGGTTCATGAACTGGGCTGGGTTTTTTTCACTTGGACCTGCACTAGCACATGGGCGAACACTGATCCATGTAAGGTCCATTGTGCACATGGACTGAAAATACTAATGAGTCCTTAATCTAAGGACTCCAGTTGTGTGTAGAGACCTATTAGCAATGCTCCATGTGGGGACGTGCAAATTAGCGCTGCTCTATAACTATAGAGGGGAACATTGGGTATGTACACGTTCACTATTTGCAGTGGAAAAATCTGTAAACTGATGTTTTGGCAGGAAAAACGCAGCATAAACCTTTTGATGCTTTTTCCCATTCATTAGCATGGGTGACATCTGCGGCCAAAAAAAAGCTAAACGAAGTGACGTGCAAGGAAAAAATAAGATATGTGCATGAGCGGTCAGGAATCTCATTCACTTTGCTGGTACTAAGAAACTCTTCATGTTTTTTTGTTTTTTTTTTACCTCTGCGCAGAAAAAAAAATGCAATAAAACCACAACGTGTGCTCAGACCCTTAAGGACTTTAATGTTAAAGACACGGATCTTAAATTCTCCCCCCATCCCCCGTTTTTTGTGAGGCATGAAAGGATAAACTGTTAAATCCAGTTGTGTAACACAGCTGGGATTGAGGATTTCCCCTGTAACTGGGGTAAGTGTCATTGTTACAGGGGAAATCCTCAACAATCAGACATCTGTACAACTGACTTAGGTCTTAGTAGATTTATCAGCTATATGGTGCGAACATGATCATGGGAGCTGCAACATTTATTAAGTTGGCGCCTCCTAGATTGCAAGTTCATCTAGTAACTTTTCAGCAAAATTGCATGCAGCTGGATATTACAACTTTTTTTTTGTATACATAATTTTTATAGATCTCCTTGCAACTTTTTCCAGTAGTCGACTGTAACTAATAGTGCGATGGCTTTCTCCATAGCTACCATATATACTCGTGTATAAGCCGAGATTTTCAGCCCTTTTTTTTTTAGGGCTGAAAGTCCCCCTCTCGGCTTATACGCGAGTCATATACCGGGGTTCGGATAATCTGTGGAGCATATGGGGGAATAATCTGGAACATATGGGGTCATAATCTGTGAAGCATCATATGGGGGCATAATCATTTTCCACCCTAGGCTTATACACGAGTCAATAAGTTTTCCCAGTTTTTTGTGGCAAAATTAAGGGGGTCGGCTTATACATGAGTATATACGGTAATTGTGATCTGAAATGTCAGTTTTGTGAAATTGTATGATTTTTTTTTTTTTACCTGTTGGCCACATGATGTGAGGCTCTTGTCCTACTTGATTGATTTTTTTTTTTTGCAGGTGAACCAGTGGCTGACATGGCTGGAGACGGCGGAAGAAGAAGAATCCGAGGAAGAGGCCGACTAAAGAACCAGCCGAAGCCTTAAACGTTGTGCAGACATACTGTTGCTATGATGTAAACTGCGTTTCTTTGACCTAACCACTGCGAAAACACCATTCCGCTGTAACGTTTTATTTTTATTAATTTTTTTTTTTTCGTTGCAATATCTAATGGAGAGGCATGTCGACTAAGGATCCTTCTGCCTAAAAAAAACAACAACAGGTTTTTAAAGTGTAACGTCTTAATCATAGTCAGCCATGCAATATTTTTAGAGTATCTGTAATGTTTAGATCCGTGTATAATAAGCAGCATGCAATAATTACACCCCAAGTTCTCAACAGACACTGGTCAATGGCAAGGACTCTGCTGCCAAAATTGAGAAAGAAGGAAAAAAAAAAAAAACAACAAAACCTGATTAGCAACACTGAATACTGTAGATGCACTTTGCTCAGTGATACTTGAGTCGTTGCAATATTTGGTTGTTACAGTGAATCTATTAACTGTAAATCGATGGTTGTTGCCGTATAGTATATATTGCCTGTATTTCTACCTCTAGTAATGGGCTTCTTTTTTTTTTTTTTTTCCTTTGTGCTAGATTTTAATATCTTCGAGCCTGGGCAAGTGCACAAATCTTTAAAAATTAAAAGAAAAAAAAAATAGAAAAAAAATCTAAAAAAGAAAAATATATATACACCTGGTTTACTTGCACAAATTCTGCTCCATTTTGAAAGATCGATCGCTGCCCTGGAAAGAGACGCTTACAATGCTGAAGGGAGGGGAAAACAAAATGAATTGGTCCTCGTAGTATTGAAATTGAGTAATTTATCAAAACCTGTTCATGCCCTGATTTTATATACTTGTATCTATGAAATAAACATTGTGATACTTGACGTGTGTGACGGTATCTGCCTGAGAGCTAGATTACAAAAATAAAGTAAAGCTCTACACTTGGTAATTGAGAAAAATGCTGCAGTCACATCCTGAGCTGCATTCATAATTCTGCTTGTTTGCAATATGTCGCAGCCAATATGGATGCTTTACCTGCCCTCGTACCATATCCTAGAACGTAGATAATGTATTGTATTTTGCAAACAAAACGACTGAACTGAATATCACATCCAGCTGTGACATTGTGAATGCAGCTCTGGAGGAGACATGAGCTAAAGCTGCTTTGTACACTGCAGTTTCTCAGCTGAGTGGATAGTCGCTGACTATATTGCGGTTTTTGTGTTCTCTCATTGCAACCAGAGCTGTTAAATCTGATTACGGTTTGCAATCTGTCACAGTTGTGTTTATACTTTGCCCCTTCTGCGGAGATCCTATAATCGAGTGAAATATTGCATTTCCTTTTTGTTTTTTAAGTTGCTGTCCAGAGCTGTATTCACAGTTCTGCTGCTTATTATGACCATACCCTTGATGTAGTGCTCCTGTACAAGGTCTGTCTCTTGTAAGTACAGTATGGCCTGACACACTTCATCTGCTGCAGCGGATTGTACACTGACTAAAGCCAGCAGAGTTACAAATGCAGCTCTGGAGTACAGTCTGATTTTTTTTTTTTTTTTTTTTATATCTACACATACAGGGGGGTACAGGACATGACTTGTAACTAAATGAATTATGTAAATGTTACATTGTGGGGGAATGAATTTGTGCGGACGTCATCTATACATGTAGTGATCTATGACTGTCTTACACCCGGAGACTACAGGTGACAGATGGAGAGTGCCGCTGATGGATCTACGTGTGCAGTGTTGTCTTTTATTTTATTCTTTTTTTTTTTGCTTTTAATACTTTAGATCTTCTGTAAGAATCTTGTTATTAAAGTGCAATCCATTCATTTCTACTCCTTGTCCGCGCCCGTCTCTTCTTTTTATACGACGTTTAGGAGGACTCTGCACAGGACTAGATTTTTGGTCTTTATGGACAATGTCTACTGTAGATGCATTAAACTAAGGCTAAAATATATTTGATGTCAAACCTTGGTGTCCAGTCATTGTAAATCACTAGTGATGAGCGAACGTTCTTTGATGGGGCGTTATCCGAGCCTGCTCAAACTGTGTTCAAGTCCCCGCGGCTGCATGTCTTGTGGTTGTGCGACAGCCTCATCACAGGCTGGGATTACCTGTTTGTTAGCTTCAGAGCTGCACTCCTTGATCAGGATAAGAAAGGTACAGTATTGGATGTAAGTTTGGAAATGGCTGTTCATGCATTTGGTTTCCATTGGAATGTGCACCTGTAGATTCAGACAGAAGGCGGCAAAGCCACAAAGGGGTAGAGGTACAGAAACATGTAACAAACTGAAATATGTGTTAAATCTTGCTAAATACTCCCTCTTTTTACTGTAATTGCACCTTTTGCGTCCCCTTGGTGCATCTCCTTTACATCCCTTTGGCATCTCCATCAGGTTATCGCCTACAATGACTGCCAACAGTCTCGAAGGAGTTCCCAGAGGAACCAAGCAGTAACTGGCTGATTTGCCTTCACTCTGTCCAAACCATCTCACTGGGTTGATGTTGGGCGTTTTGTGGCAGCCCGTGTCTTCTGACACTGCTACCAGCCCTCTCCTGCTTGGTGCCTGAAAGGTAACTGATATGCCAGGGTAAGGAGACCTAAAGGCCATGCAATGTTCCTCTGGGAAATTGATGCAATTTGCATATTTATAGAGGAAGAGGTCTTGGAACTTTAATACCATCTTTTGGAAGTAGCAATTCTAAAAGTCAACATTGACCCTTTTAATGCCCTATTGCTTTAGTCTGGATAAATGCCACCAGAATCTGTTTGCAAACAAGTGTTTCAGTGGTGTTGCCCCCTAATCTGTGCAAAGCATGAGATCTGACTTGGTTGTATGAGACCTCATAACTGGTCTTGGGGGTCCCCCGGTTGGGCACTTAGCCTGGATGTGTTCTCGATCTTTCTGTTGTAAAACAAATGATAGCCTTACTAAAGGGGGTGATGTTGCTGCCGAACTCTGGTTGCCTTGCTGAGTAATTGTTCCCTGAATTTTGAACAGTGTCACCCGTAAAGCTCCATCACACCTGCCCTCCATGCTTCAGTGAACTCCAGACATGCGGAATCAATACACTGCTTTCTATGTCTCACAAAAACATGACTAAAACAAAAAAAAAAATGTTGGTACTTGATGTGTATATATACAGTAGATTTTTACTGATCAAATGTCCACTTCAAGTGTTGCTTGGACCAAACAATCTATTCTTTGTGGTCTTAAGTAGTGACGACTTTGCAGCAAATCGGCCATAAACGCATGCACCTTGCAGTCTTGGACAATTGATGCTGAGATGTCAGCAAATTGTGAACGGTTACCTGGTATTCTAGCAGTTTTTTTTAGGCTGGTAACTGATGAACTTATCCTCTGCAGCAGAGGTAATTCTTGGTTTTCCTTTACGGTTGTGGTCCACGAGTCAGTTTCCTCCTAGCAGTTGATGGTTTTCTTGACACCACTTGAAGATATCTTAAAGGTTCTAGCAATTTCTGACACTCATGTCTTTAAAGTAATGATAGACTAACAACATTTTTAGGAACTCACAACAACATATATATATATACACATCTGTGCACATGTATGTATAAATAACCTGCCTAGAAAAAGTGGCGCTTCCAATTAAATATTAATCCTACAAAAACTATGAAGCTCTATGCCATAAAATCAGATTTTATTAAACAAATTCATTAAAATATTACAGATAAATAAATATGGGGACACAAAAACGCAAAAAATAAGGGTCTTTCAAGAAAAGTAGGGGGTGTGAGAATATACAGGAATTACAAAATTATTTCATTGAAGTAAAAATTTTATAGATTCATAGTATTAGTATCCAAACACATATATCCTAGTATCAATTTATTAAGGCATGTGCCAAACATAGAACCAAAAGGAAATAAAAACTCCAGAAAAAATAGATCTCCATATATAAATATATATTCCTGCCTCAATAAAGAACCCCCTAAAAATAGTAAGCCAGTCGTCAAATCCTTATTAAATATTAGCAGAAAATAAATAAATGTGCATGATTGTCAAAGTGCATAGTGCAAGAAAATGACAAATAAAAGTGCTACAAAGTCGCCAAAAGATAATATAGCAACAGTGGCTTAAGAGAAAAGAGTCATTGCTAGTGTGCAAATGCTATACCTGAAAGACCGGCACCCCTGACG
>VIAB01020889.1:0-11256 GCA_009801035.1 Oophaga pumilio | reverse complement strand
TAGTACACAAATATAGCTTTCTGACTCTGGGCACTACATTGTGACCCAAAATTTTGCCATTTGGTAATCTTCATATTTCATGATGCCTTGCACAGTCAAGGCTCCCAGTGCCATAGGCAGTAAATCAACGACAAAACATCTTTGAACCTCCACCATATTTGACTGTAAATATCGTGTTCTTTTCTTTGTAGGCCTCATTCTGTTTTCGGTAAACAGTAGAATGATGTGCTTTACCAAAAAGCTACATGTTGGTATCATCTGTCCACAAGATGCTTTCCCAAAAGAATTTTGGCTAACTCATGTACATTTAGCAAACTGCAGTCTAGCATTTTTATATCTCTGTTTCAGCATTGGAGTCCTTTTGGGTCTCTTGCCAGATTGTTTAATTTCACTCAAATGTCAATGGATAGTTCGAGCTGACAATAATGCACCCTGAACATGCAGGGCAGCCTGAATTTCTTTGGAATTTGACTGGGACTGTTTATCCACCATCTGGACTATCATGCATTGCAACCTTTAATCAATTTTTCTTTGCCGTCCACATTCAGGGAGATTAGCTACAGTGCCATGGGTTCTAAACTTCTTTATTATGTTGTTCACTGTGGACAAAGGAACATCAAGATCTCTGAAGATGGACTTGTAACCTTGAGATTGTTGATATTTTTCAACAATTTTGGTTCTCAAGTCCTCAGACAGTTTTCTTCTCCTCTTTCTGTTCAACATGCTTAGTGTGCCACACACAGAAACACTATGCAAAGATTGAGTCAGTGTCTTCCCTTTTTAGCTGGTTTAAGGTGTGATTTTTATATTGCCCACACCTTTTACTTGCCACAGGTGAGTTTGAACGAACATCACATACTTGAAACAAAGTTTTTTACCCACAATTTTGGAAAGGTGCTAACAATTTTGTCAGGCCCATTTTTGTGGTTTTGTGTAAAATTATGTCCAATTTGCCTCTTTTCGCTGTTTTTTTGTTTTGCTGCAATATACACAAAGGAAATAAACGTGTATAACAAAACATGTGTAATTGCAATAATTTTCAGGGAGAAATACTTCATTTTCCGGAACAGTTTCAATGGTGCCAAAACTTTTGGCCATGACTGATTATAGAAGCAGATCAATAGGTTATTTGTGGGCTATGTACTCACTTTTCTTATAGGTAGTACAGATACAGGTTACAATAGAACTATAAACCTAATAGGCAAGTTCCTGGGGGGCAATATTTCCTGGAGTCTCCAGTCAGGAAAGATGATACCATCTAAAGCAGAGGTCTCAAACTCAGCTGGATCAATGGGCTGCACATAGAAAAAATCTGAATATGAAAGGCCACATTTTTTGTAGTAGAAGATTACGTTTTCAGTGGTATCATTATTTTTCTTTATGAATTTTTGATCATTTAATTTTTTTTAATTCTTGGCATGTTTTTTATTCCTTTTAATGAAGTTTATTATATGGGTTATGGAACAGTTCTTCATTTTTACATAAAACAGCATTTTTAGCGGTCAAATATTTTTCCGTTATTTTTTCATGTTTTATTGTGAATAATTTTAAAAAAATGTTTCCTTTTTTTGTTCCCTAATTGACCCCATACATTTATACTGTTTCACAATTAGCCCCTTATGGTAAATTCTGGTCCATATCCCTTAATAATGTCCCCTGTCCTGTTATAATGTCCCTAATTCTGTAATAATGTTCCCCGGCCTGTAATAATGTCCCCAATCCCAAAAATAATGTTCTCTGTCCTGAAATAATGTCCCCTATCATGTAATATTGTCCCATGTCCTGCAATAAGGTCCCCAATCCTGAAGTCATGTCCCCCATCCTGTAATAATGTCCCTTATCATCTACTAATGTCTCCTGTTCTGTAATAAGGTCCTCAATGTGGAACAATGTCCCAATCCTGTAAAAATGTTTTTTATTCTATACAAATGACCTCAATTCTATAATAATGTCCTTCATCCTATAGTAATGGTTGTCATACTTTAATAATATCCCCTGTCCTGTTATAATGTCCTTCGTGTTGTAGTAATGGTCCTCATCCTATAATAATGCCCACTGTCCTGTAATAATGTCCCTCAATCTGTAATAATTGTCCCCGTCATGTAATATAATGTTCCCCATCCAGTAATAATGTTCTTCAACTTGTAATAATGTCCCCCACCCTGTATTAATATTCCCCATGCTGTGATAATTTTCCCTGTCCTGTAGTAATATCCCCATCCTGGTACCACCTTGTAGTAATGTCCCCATTCTGGTGCCATCTGGTAGCAATGCCCCATTCTAGTCCCCATCTCACAGTAATGTCTCCATCCTGTTCCCATCTTGTAGTAATGTCCCCATCCTGGTCCAATCTTGTAGTAATATTCCCATCCTGGTCCCATCTGATAGTAATGTCCCCATTTTGTACTCAAAGGACACACATTCAGTTGAAAATTAACGCTGACATCAGCAGCCCTTGGACCAGGCCACGATCATCTCAGTGACCTGATGGCCACACAATGGAGCCTCAGGGACTGCATGTGGCCTGTGGACCATGTGTTTGAGACCCCTGATCTAAAGTGAACTATTCTAGATCCCCCATACACAGTTGACTAATGTCGCCCAGATTCGCCGATATTGACGGGTTCAACTATCACTCTAATAGTATGGGGGAGCTGGCTGTCTAGGGACATCGCTTTCATCACACAGAGATAAGTCACCAGCAGAGATGTCAGTCGCAGGTTTTCTTATAGAGAACATAGGAGTGCTCTGCCGAACAAGCACTCCCCTGTATGGAAGACTCGGCCAAGATGGCTGTCGGACAAAATTAATTTTTATGGAGGCATTAAAATTATGGCTGGGTATGCTCTGTAACCCACCTGATAAAGCACTCAATAACAAAAGAATGAACATATGCATTTATATGCGAAAACAACTTGCTGTGCATAAAGAAACAAGACATAACTAGAGATGAGCGAACCTCTTAAGGTTCGATTACATTTGGCGAAGTTCCCGATGTTCGCCGAATAGTTCGCTGAATGTATCCGAACCCCACTGAATTTAATGGCAAAACCAAATGCATAGACAACACCTTCAGGGGGGCCCAAAAGTTACAAAAACAGCTCAAATTAGGGGCAGACACCAGAAAAAGTGGCATCAATTGACTCAGAGTACAAATAGTATAATTGCCCATCATGGATGCATGGGACAGGGTTTGGACCTGCATTTCTAGCTTAAACATTGATTAGTAACAGGTGGATGAGTAACAGGTGTAGGCCTGGTTCTCTGAGAGCCCTGCCAAATTCAGACAATACACATGAAGGTGACCCAACTTGGAGTTCAAACGTTTCCAAAATGTTTGGGTCAGACACCAGGAAAAGTGGTATCGATTGACCCACAGTAGAAATGTTATAATGACGCAGCAGTCAGGCATGGGTCATGCATGAGACAGCATCTGGGCCAGAATTTACAGCTTTGAATTTAAGTTAAAATGAAGAGGTAGGTAAGGGACTGGTGAAGACCTGCTGTGCTGGAAGCCCTGATACCTCACATTACAGCTCAAACTGCTTTTCTGCTCAGCCTCACTCAGGTCCAAACATTTCTAAAAAGTTAGGGTCAGACACCAGGAAGAGTGGCATCAATTGACCCACAGTATAAATTTTATAATGGCGCAACATGGATGAATGGGACAGGGACTGGCCCAGCTTTTCTAGCTTACAAATTGATCAGTAAGAGGAAGATGAGTGACATGTATAGGCCTGGTTCTATGAGACCCCTTCCACTACAGGCAACCCACCAGATGGAGACACAACTTGGAGTCTCCACATTTCAGAAAATTATTGGCACACACCAGTAAAGTGGCATCAATTTCCTCAGAGTAGAAAAAGTATAATGGTGCTCTGAGACCCCTTCCACTACAGGCAACCCACCATATTGAGACCCAACTTGGAGTCTTCACATTAAAAAAAATATTGGTAGACACCAGTAAAGTGGCAACAATTTTCCCAGAGTAGAAATAGTATAATGGTGCTCTGAGACTGCTTCCACTACAGGCAACAAAACAGATGGAAACCCAACTTACAGACTCCACATTTCAAAATTTTATTATCACACACCAATAAAGTGGCATCAATTTCCCCAAAGTAGAAACAGTATAATGGTGTTCGGAGACCACTTCCACTACTGGCAACACATAACAATAAGACCCGAATAAGAGTCTCCATTTACAAAAAATTGGCTTGTCGTGACTCAGGATGAAGAAAAAGGAGGAGGAGTAGGAGGAATATTAGGTGCTTTAATAAAAAGGCAAATTGTAAACGTAACAGCATTGTTGTGCCACCAAGGCGCTTGTTAGTAAAATCAGCAGCAGTAGCAACAGCAGCCACAGAAGCCACGACAAAGGTGTCACAGACTGCAATAACACGTGTTCAATGTAGCACACTGATCTACAGTCTGCTTGTCTGCTCAGTCAGTGACTGGAGTGCAAAAGTAATTGGAGATCTATGACTTGTTCAGCTTGCTGAAAGTTAGGCTGACTACACTTTAAGGGGACAGTCTTATAGCAATTGCAAATTGATGACTCGTGGGGTGCGAATGGCAGAAGTGAGCATAGAGCGACTGTGCTTTCTGCAGCAGCGCGTCCAGGCTGGCATAGTGGCTGAGAAATTGCTTTACCACCAGGTTGAGGACGTGAGTAATGCAAGGCACGTGTGTGAGGTTATCCCGGCGTAGGGCCGCCACCATGTCTGCACCGTTATCGCACAAGGCCTTCACTGGTTCCAGGTTCAGTGGAGACAGCCATTGCTCAAACTCGGCTTGGATAGCTGTCCTCATCTCTTGAGCTGTGTGACTGCGATCTCCAAGGCATATTATTTAAACACTGCCTGATTGGGGGAGAGGTTACGGCCACTGCTCTGTATTCTCAGAGGTAACAAAGTGGCGACTGAACCAGCGCCGGGGCCGCCCCCGTGAATGAATGCAGGCGGGGAAGAAAATTAATTTTCTCCCCACAGCATTCCGCTTAGTACAGATGTTGGGCAGGTTCAGAATGCTATCAAGCTGCATATTAACCCCATATCTGCAGGTTAATAGACAGAGATAAGGCTTTTACATCTACAGATGTGCACCAGAACACCTGTATGTTACTCATGTGACACATGATTTATCAAAGGAGATCATGTGACATGCACGTGATACATTGGGTACCGGAGGGCCATGCCTTCTAAACTGCCCCGGTGCAATAGCTACTCTTAATCCGCCCCTGACTATAATTTAGTACTGGCATTGTACTTTATCAGTGTGCCATAAAGATTAATATTAGGATAAACCACTAGCTGCTGTTTCCCACAGTATTCTTGAAAATGAGATGCAAATATACAATACATAATTATATAATAAATAAATGACTATTCATTGACTGTTTATTAGAGAATTGCACATCAGATGCTGAAAACAGTGGAAAATGCTGTGGTCCTCCAGAGCTTACTCCAAAGACCATGAAGGAAACTATCCATGAAGTACTTCAAAATAGGAGAGAGAAAGGATTATAAGGATGCAAACTACACTGCTAAAAAAATAAAGGGAACACTTAAACAACACAATATAACGCCAAGTCAGTCACACTTCTGTGCAATCAACCTATCCAGTTATAAAGCAACACTGATTGTGAATCAGTTTCTCCTGCTGTTGTGCAAATGGAACAGACAACAGGTAGAAATTATATGCAATTATCAAGACAACCCTTATAAAGGAGTGGTTCTGCAGGTGGTGACCAATGACCATTGCTCTGTTCTCATCCATTTTGGCTGTTGTTTTGGTCACTTTTGCATTTTATTATTGCTCTCACCCCTAGAGGTACTCACAGTAGCATGAGGCGGTGTCTACAACCCTCAGAAGTTGCTGAGGTAGTGCAGCTCATCCAGGATGGCACATCAGTGCAAGCTGTGGCAAGAAGAGTAGCAGTGTATGCAATTGGCATTAGAGAGAATACCAAGAATGGCAGGTTCGACATTGGTGCCCTGAGCTCTTCACGCATAAGAGCAGGTTCACACTAAGCACATGTGACAGACATGACAGAGGCTGGAGACACCATGGAGAACAATCTACTGCCTACATCATCTTCCAACATCATGTCTCATTCCATCCACCAATGTCACGTTGCACCACAGACTGTACAGGAGTTGACTGATGCTTTAATCCAGGTCTGGGAGGAGATCCCTCAGGAGAACATCCGCCGCCCCATCAGGACCATTGGAGAGGCAGGCCCAGGCATTGTAGAGAGGTCATACAAGAACGTGGAGGCCTCACGCACTAGTGAGCATCATTTCCTTGTCTTGAGACATTTCCACTGAAGTTGGATCAGCCTATAATTTGATTTTTGAGCATCATTCCAAATTCAGAGCCTCCATGGGATATTAATTTGGATTTACATTGATCATTTTTATGTTTTATTTCTCTCAACACATTCCACTATGTAATGAATAAAGAATTGCAACTGAAATATTTCATTCAGTGATATCTAGGATGTGGTATTTTAGTGTTCCCTTTATTTTTTTGAGCAGTATAAATTGTAACTTTAGGAAATAGTGCTCTTGTGGAAGGGATACCCCAAAACTGAAAGATATGAAAAATAGATAAGAATACTAATCTATGGACCTCTCCTTATTAGCTTATCATACTTCAGCAGAGCATGGAGAGAATGAGCGTATAAACCTCTTTAAACCTGTTTCAAATCTTAATGTGAAATGCATTGGAAAAGGTTTTCAGTCTGTTTTTAATTATCACAACATGCTACAAGTGAAGGAAAAACAAGAAATGAGAAGAGATGCATTGGAATGAAAGCAAAAATAGCTAACTCAACATGAAGATGCCAAGCAATTTCATCTCTGTTCCATGATCTGCATGTATTTGTATATTCTCTTGTTTGTGTATGGTTTTCTAACAATCAATATGTATTTTACAGTGAAAAATGCATTATCTTGTAAATTAATAGCAAAATCACATATAGTTCAAATAGAACCTAAAAGTAAAGTATGCCATGCCCATGAGAAAGCTGTCAGACAAACGTTGTTTAGTAATTGTTACCCAACTGTCCGTACTAAATTCTTCCAAGTTTCGGATGAGACCCATCCAAATCTATGGGTGCGTAACAAAATTGGATCCTACACATGGAGCATCCAAGTGGCACACGATTTTTAAGGCTACATTTCTGTTAATATTTTCTTGTGTACATATATGAAAACAGATCGCACACAGACATCCCATGGATGTCACAACTGATGTAAAAAATGGACACACAGATGGCAAATAGATGAAAATCGAATAAAAATTAGAAGAAAATTGTCCCAGTTTTCTGAATGAAACTCAGACAATTTTTCATATGCTCGTGTGCAAGGGATCCATAAAAGTATTCTCCAAGAAATGTAATAAAGCAACTAAATAATGCACATTTAACTATTAAACACTTTTCTAAATACCTTTTATTAGCAAAAATGGTATGCCTTATCTGGTGTACTCTGTCAGGATTCTAAAGACGGCAACTGCTGGGACCTGCGGTAGGACAGACTATGTGTGTCACGTAGTGACAAGGGACTGTGGGTGCCTACCCAATCCTTCAAACTAGGGGCGCATCTCTGTCAAATGAATTACTCCTGAAGGTGGAGACGCCAGGGTCTCATGCCTTGCTATGCTTCGATATTTATCCTTATCTGTTCCCTCCACCACCCAGGGAGGTTTGAGGCTGAGTTGTATAGAATAACACTAACCAGACAAACAGATTTAAAAAAATCTGTCTGAAAATGGCATCAGCCGCTCATGTGCAGTAGCAGCTATCGGTGATCCGATAGCTACTACTGCACAGGCATCGGTGGTGCCATCTTGGTAGAGAAAAAAAACCCATTGCTTTCTCCAAGATGGTGCCACCTGCGTAGTAGTAGTTATCGGATCGCTGATAAATGCTACTGTGCAGGTGCAGCTGGCTCCATCTTAGTGGAGACAGTTTTTTTCTCTAGCAAGATGACGTCGCCAGCATCAGCGCAGTAGCAGCTATCTGTGATCCGATAGACGCTACTGCGCAGGCACCGGCAGCGCTATCTTGGAGGCAGCAATTTTTTTCTCTAGCAAGATAGCCGATACTACTGCTACTGCGCAGGCGTGGCCAGCACCTTTTTGAGATTGATTTTTTTTTTTCAATTTATGTATACCATCAAAACAATATTAAATGCACAGGCCTCCGGCGCCTGCCTGCAGAAGGGGATTTTTAAAAAATATATATATAATATTCATTATGTAAACTAGGGGCAGGTCACTGAGGGATCAGTGACCTGTCAGAAGCCATACTTATGAATACATAATCAGAGCATCACATGAAGAGCATATCATTAATTCAAAAGTGAAAATAAAGATTAAACTACAACAAGACGGATTTCATTAACCAATATATTATTTTAATCAGTATAACAGCGCCAAGCTGACACTCTCTGTTGGTTACTCAGCACATTCCTGCTGACAGGTTCCCTATATCAATGTACATTCACACTGGCAGATTTTTGGACATAATCACTGATGAGAGCATAAGTTGATCAGCTCTCGGCTATTTTACATGGTCTGAAGCAAACTTTATAGGGACTGACGATTATTGCTTGGTTAAGTTAAAATACTACCATGATCAATATTTGTTATATTAAAAAAATACGTAAGAATACATAATAAAAGGGAAAATTATTTGCTGGAAATAGTTAAGAGATGTCTTTATCCTGACAAAAAGAATCCTGTGTCAAATGTCAAACCGCTAATACATGCAAACAACTTAGAGGCCAGAAGGACTATGGTGAAAAACAACAGCCAGCATGGGAGCTGAGATCCTTCACATACTTATTCCCATAGCTGGGGAGATACACACACTGAATCCACTAATGAGCTCTACACCTCCCTCAGATAAATCTCTGTTCTAGTAACAATTCTTTTCCCTTGGTTATTTCTCCCATACCATGAACTGTTTTACATGATTTCTACATCTACATCACTTCTGTTGTCTATAACTTGGTGCACTGCTAACATGACATGAGAATTAGGATTATTCACAGGTATATTGGCTCCCACATTGTATTGTTTTCCCCTTTATTTTCAAAATGACAGTCTTTTGGCATTTTATTTGTCAAAAATATGTTAACTCAAAGAGTATTGCATAAAAGCAAACAAGATTTCAGGGTGAATAAAAAGAGAGATAAAATCCTGTGATCCCAATGTATTATTAGCCCTCCATAATTCATGTGTTAGGCCATATCTAGAATATGGGATCCAGTTGTAGGCTTCACATTATAAAAAGGATGTTCAAAGGCACATTATTACATGGGATGGAAGGCTTCTAATATGTTGAGAGTTTGGAAAAGATAGAATCATAGAACGTTAGCATTGGAAGGGACCTCAAGGGACATTATTGTGTCCCATGAATGGAACAACTTGTTATGTATTCTCTATGTTATGCGCTGCATTCTGCTGTTGCTAGGGAGAAGCCCTGCCCCTTGAAGTTTGTCCTTTTTTCTTTCCTGTAGTTGATGATGTTAGTCTTTGCTCCTAATTCTTTCTCATTTTCAGTTTGCTGTAGCCATTTTTGGATGCACGTGTGTACTTCTCTGTTTGGATTGCTCTTTCCACCTGCTGAAATACAAGATTTCAGAGAATATCAACTCTGTTTCTCCTGTGTCAGAATAGTGGAAAGAGACTCTTCAAGGCAGTATGAGTCTCTAAATCCTTAGCCATCAATCTCTTAGATAACTGTATGATTGTTGTACTCACATGCGATGCTGTTGTGAATACTCTGGAGGCGACTTCTGAGCTGGGGCTCCCTCCGGTGGTTGCTGAGGGTAATGAACTGATTGCTGAATGACCTTCAGCTGGCTCTGAATGGTCTGATATAAGTGACTTGAACTCCCTTCAGCCTTGCCGGTAATCAATTGTTCTTCCTTGTCTTGCTTGGAGCTCAGCTTGCATTCCTGCTCTCTTTCAGATAAGTGATTTGCTTATTTTTTTTTCCTCTGGTTGGATTTTCCTTGTTTGTTTGCTGCTTAGCAGTAAACTTCAGCCTGGTCCCCTTTTGGGGTCTGGCGCTGCTATTGTGCTGTTTGTGTTTGCACTTTTGCTCTGTTCCTATGTCACTTTTTATTTGCTGACTTGCTGTGTGTTACACCAGAGATCTGATTTAGGTGGTAGAGATCGTGTGATCTCAGGTTTTTTTGTTAATCAGAAGTGTTGGTATTTTTGTCAAGGTTTTTTTGGGTTGCAGTCAGAATTCTTTCCTATACTTTTCTATCTAGACAGATTGGGCCCCAGCGTTTGCTCATTCTATTTTCTGTCTGTGTTCGTATTTTCTTCTGGTCTAACTGCCATTACATGTTTGGGGGCTTCCTATTTCTTTGGGGATTCTGCTACGGGGCAGATAGCATTCATCTTTCTGCCTTTAGGTGTAGGGTGTAGCTATCTCTCCGGCTGTGACGAGGCGTCTAGGATCAACGTAGGTACGCTCCACGGCTACTTCTAGTGTTGCGGTTAGTTCAGGGTCCTGCAATCCAATAGTTTCCAGCCTCCTCTCTGGTGTATTGCTTCTTTGGATATTTTTTTGCAATTTCTCCTCAGCTACCGAAACATAACACGATGCGTCCTCAGATAGTTCCAACTCTGCCATACTGACTTGCAATCAGAGTCCAGGAGAAACAGAGTTGATATTCTCTGAAATCTTGTATTTAAGCACAATGCAGCAGCTGGAAAGAGTAATCGAGAGAAGTACACATGTACATCCAGAAATGGCTACAACAAACTGATAATGAGAAAGAAGGGAGGAGCAAAGGCTAACATCAACTACAGGAGAGAAAAAAAGGAAAAACTTCAAGGGGCAGGGCTTCTCCCTAGCAACAGCAGAATGCAACGCATAACATAGAGAATACATAACAAGTTGTTCCATTCATGGGACAAAACACTCCCCATCTGAAATCTTCAGATTTCACAATGTCTCTGTATGATGTGACGAGTAGAGATGAGCCGGATAAAGAGAAGGAAAAAGCGAGCCATTTTGCTGGCAAACTATGCGTCATCAGGGGAAGGTGGTACAAAATCCTTTGAAACCCAGGCAAGGTTCATTTTAATGAAGAATACAATAGGAATAGTGGGATTAATAATATACAATAAAAAATATAATAAAAACAATGACCAATATTGCCTAAAAGAGATAATAAAAGGATATACCAAAATTCCTAACACATGGATGGCAGACCATCCGGATAA
>VIAB01020888.1:1965-14481 GCA_009801035.1 Oophaga pumilio | reverse complement strand
CCATCTTTTGATTTTTATAACTCTATGACTTTGTCTTCTTGGTGTTGCAGTTTCAATGCTGATGAGTGTATAATATTCACATTTAATTTACATGGTGCATATTAGAACTTACTGATCACTGGGGGTCTGATAGGTGGGACACCTACCGATCCTGGAAATGGGACTAAAAAATTCTCCATTACAATGTTGCGGAAGGCGTGCATAGATGCCACTATTCCATCACCATCTAATGACAAGCTCTGTAAAGAGCCACATTATTGGGATCAATTGGGGTCCCAGCGGTTGGATCCCAGACTCGATTTATTACTTTTTATATGGTTATGAGAGAAATTGCCCAGTTTTATCTATTTGTACTCAAGTCTTCCTGTTTTCCCAGGTCTGCACTCTTGTCTACTATCCTAAATGATTACGTTATGTGTCAAGTTGTCTCTGCACAGCGACCATCAATGAGAACAGTAAGCCCAGACTGGGGAGATTACTTAATCACTCAATATACCACAAGCTCTAATTTTACAAAATTGCTCTGCCACCTTCAGTAAACATGTCCTTCATGGCTTATCTTTCTCACAAATGTGTGTTCTGGCTGCACATTAGGTTTATAGTGACAAATGTTGTTTGTCTAAGATTAAAACCTCACTGGTTTTGGAAATTATGACCTATACCCTTTGATCGAGAGCTCTTATCTCTCTGTAAGGGTATGTTTCCACGGTCAGGAAACCCTCAGTATTTGCTGCAAATTGGACACTGTGTACAGCCGCAGTGTCCAATCCGCAGTGTCCAGATGTTACAGCATAGTGGAGGGGATTTTATGAAATCCTGTCTCCACTATGTGTGCAGGGCAGCATCCGGTGGCCCTGCGTATCCGGACGTGCGTCGCGTCTTTCCAGACTGCAGCATGTCTATTTCTTGCTGAAACGCTCCGTCTCCGCAAGATAAATAGCCCAGTCTATGAATATGATGCAGTGATTCCGCATGTGTTCAATGAACACATGCGGTATCACCGCGCGTACACAAAGGGGGCGTGCTTTGGGTGGAGCGGGGTTTCCGCTGCATCCAAAGCGCAAGGAATCCTGACCATGAAAACGTACCCCAATTGTCCGCTATATTAGCAGGTACATCCATATACATAATTAACACTTGGACGAAGGACTATGACACTTGAGTGGATTCCACCATTTCCATTCAGCTCTGTACCACAAAGGCGTACATATGGGCAGCACAGTGGCTCAGTGGTTAGCACTGTTGCTTTGCAGTGTTGAGCTCCTGGGTTGTAATCTCACCAAGGACAACATCTGCACAGAGTTTGAATGTTCTCCCCGTGTTTGTGTTTCCTCCAGTTTCTCCTATTTCCTTACACACTCCAAAGACATACTGATAGGTAATGTAGATTTTGAGTCCCAGTGGGGACAGTGATGATGTCTGTAAAGATCTGCAGAATATGATGGCGCTATATAAGCAAAGCATAATGCATACCTTATTCTAGAGTTCACCACCAAAAGATGGTTGGTATTTATGTAAAATAATTTGCCTACATTATTAGAATGGTTGTGTATGCGTCAGGAGATGAATAGTCATGGTTTCCATCTCAGGTTGTATGTCACACGTACGCCATTTACAGTTTGAGTACAGACCACAATCTATTCACCGGCCATGGAGCTTCTTACCTGAACACAACAGCCTTGTAGGCAAATATGAAGCTGTTGAGTTGGATCAGAACACCTACGGCCAGTCAAAACATTGGAGTCTGTACATGGACAGTGAATGTCGAAAGTGTGAAAATGGCCTAACTATTGCGCAGGTCTTATTTTTCTGTTATTTTTATTATACAAGATAATGAAATTCAAATAAAAAAAAACCCAAAACATTATAAGGATAGAAGTAATACCCCAATCACCCAGAAACAAGCCATCAGGAGAGAAAAAAAGAAAACTCAAAATCATCATACCCATATCTGCATATGACTGGGCTCCAATATCTCCACATAGATATTCCCAATCAAATTAAACCCGACTCAAAATGTTCCATTTTTAGAAGATTTCTAGTGTACTCCTAAAGTGGGGAAAATAAGTGTTTGATATAACAGCCGATTTTGCAAGTTTTCCCACCTACAAAGAATGGAGAAATCTGTAAATTATCATGGGTGCACTTCAACTGTGAGAGACAGAATCTAAAAATAAAAAAAAAATAAAAAAAACAGAAAATCAAATTGTATGATATTTACATAATTAAATTGCGTTTTATTGCAAGAAATAAGTATTTGATTACCTACCAACCAGAAAGAATTCTGGCTTTCACAGACCTGTTAGTTTGTCTTTAAGAAGCCCTCCTCCTCTGTACTTTTTTATCCTCCTATCAAGCAATAAGAAAGAAAATATTCAAAATATCATCTTTGGATGTGAGTTCTGGGAAGCGCTGCCGATCATGTGCTGGATGTGTTCGTTTTGATTTAATTGTCCTGTGTGAGCCTGTGTCTGGCCCTTTCACTTGGATCCACCAGATGCAAGCTGCAAGCCCTGTCCATTGAAAAGTATGCCAGGAGTAATTTTTGAGGATACGCGATCTAAAGCCATAGTAATCCTCCATCAGGTGAGTGCATGAATTTGTGCACCCATCAAAGACCATTATATATTGTGTTTACGCACTTAGGGCGCCACATTTTGTCTGTTCTTCTCTCCCAAATAGGGTTTTTTTTGCTTTTCGCATATTCAGCTAACAGACAAGTCATGCATCACCCTCACAGGCCCCATACTAGATATAACCCGAAGCATGCGTGCTTATTTCAATAGGGTGAAGCATTGGAGGTATCTGGCAGCGACTTACCTCTCAGAAAAACCAAAGATTGGACAGATTTAATTCTAATATGCCCAATCTTTGCTCTTCCCTATTGACAGTGTGGCTGCCTATATTATGACATTGTTGTTGGATCCCTCATAATATGCACTACCAAACTAATCATCTTGTGCAGTGTAGTCGTGACAGTGTATATGGTACACTTATGAAATTGTCCCAAGGGTTTACAATAGTCCTTCCCCCTCAAATATCAGCTGACTAATAATTTAAGAATACATTGACAATTTCCCTTGTTAATAGGACATGTCCTTACCACACAATCAGTCCTGGATGGACAGTATCAGAATGTGTAGGTACACACAATAGCTATTGACAAGAAAAGTGAAAATGCATACTTTTCAATTAGTTGATATATTTCAATGAGTACGGTAATAATTTAGGAACATTACAAAATAGAGTCCTATGAAGGATAGATATGTCAGAAGATGTGTCAGGTCCTCTTTAATTTGGGATTGTAATTCCTAATTATTCTTTTCTTGTAGCTTCATGATCTTCAGTAGAAACACAAAGAATGCCAGGACATGTTACATGAAGCCCAGGAGGAGTTAAAGAGCCAGCGAAACTGAAGCCTTCCTAACACTACCATCAGCATATATATCACCTTGACCATCTTCCCCCTGGTAAGCAGCAGGTGTGACCATCTGCAACTTCTCAGGTATGGAGGACCTTAATCCCAATGTTCTAGTATGTGTTTCTTTTTCATAGGATTCCTTGGCTATGGAGATTGAAGGAACCTCAAGAAAAGACATTGATGCCTCTTCCAAGTTCACGTACGTACCTGACACATTCAATTATTGGGGCTGCCAAGAACAGTGTCTTTAAATATGGAGTGACACATCTCCTACACTAGCTAGAAGAAAAATTAAAGTCATAGTTTCTGATCAATTTCTAACACCTTAACACACACACAGGAGCTACAAACGAGTGTTTGAGACGGTGAGGATCAGATCTTGCTACCAGTCCCCTCATACTTAACCATGATGTCAATCTTCATGTCTGAGACCATCAGCTGTCCCCAGTTGTGTTGGTACTCTACCAATGAGTTTCTGTGAGTCAGATGATGCCAGTATGGTGCTAAAAGAGGTGGAGACCCTACTACGGGTAGAGCCGAGATTTTCTGTGTAAGCTACAGTTCTGTATTTCTCTAAGGCCGGGTGCACATGATCCGGAATTGGCAGCGCTTTGGACGTGTTTGCATATGTTCACTGAATCATGTGGATTCACTGTGTCCAATACATTCTATTGGTGACATTTCTCTTCTCTTGACATGCTGCGGTCTGGAGAGATGCGCAGCATGTCCGTCTCTGCAGGTGAGCTGCAGGCGTCTCAGGATGCATAGTGGATATGGGATATCTTGAAATCCAATCCACTATGCTGTAACATCTGAAAGCTGCAGGTTGGACACTACACAAATGAAACAATAATACTGGGCTATAGCCCATGCTAGCTCACCATCTGCCACAGGTGCTTGGAACTCCGTACAGACCAAACGTGAAGATAGCTGCAGAAAAAAGAGATTGACGTTCCAGCTCCATAAAATTTCTTGCTTTAGTAGAAAAATTTAAAACATGATAGTAAGTCAGAAAAAAATCCTCCATAGTAGTGAAATGCACACAAAAGCGCTGGTAATGCGGCAACGCGTTTCGATCACAGATGGATCTTTGTCATAAAGATCCATCTGTGATCAAAACGCGTTGCCGCATTACCAGCGCTTTTGTGTGCATTTCATTACTATGGAGGATTTTTTCTGCCTTACTAAAATGTTTTAAATTTTTCTAGTGGACACTACACAAGTTTGCATCGTCCAACCCATAGCGTTTACTGATGTGTGCACATACCCTTAGAAGTCAAGATGTTAATTGGTCTATTATTAACCCTTCATCCAAATCAGGCCTACACAACATGTGGCCTTGGGCTGAATGTGGCCCACGGAAGGATGTGACAAATCTTCACATGCTCAATTGTATTCAAGTCTGAAAGACTCAAATACATTTGAACACTATGGAACTGGGACTGGGGCAGAGAAAGTGCTCGTCAGTCCCCTCCCGACATGCAGCGATGTGATTAGGTTAGCACACTGCTGATGTCATCACACTGGTGCTGGGGCCCGCACAGGCAGAGGAGACACTGGTAAGCATTCCATTGAGGTGCCGAAGATTAATGTCATGTTATTTTAATGAGGGGCTGGGGAGGGAAAGGTTGTGTTACTATAAGGAAACATGTGACAATTTGGGACATTATGGGGCAATTGGGGGGGATTGTGAAAGTGGGCATAGTATAGCGAGGGACGGTGGGGGGACTTGTGAAGAGGCAAATTGGGGTAGATATGGAAAGGGGCAATATGCAGAAGGACATTATGAAGAAGGGTTATGAGGGGGATATTAGGTGGGAGAGATTATACAGAGGGGCAGTATGGGGGACATTTTGGAGAAGAGCAATGTGTAGGGGTATTTCATAGAGGCAGTGTGGAGGAGCAGGTATTGATGGTGGCTGTTGCGCTGCATTTGGGTACTGATGGTGTTTCTGACGCTGCATTCCTGTCCTGTCGGTAGTTCTGGTACTGCATTGATGTACTGATGGTAATTCTGGTACTGTATTCATGTAATGATGGTGGTTTTGGTTATACATTCATGTACTGATGGTGGTTCGGGTGCTGTACTCATGTGCTGACAGTGGTTCTGATCTTGTACACATATAGCAATCCATGACGTGTTTCATATCTATGTTAAACTTAAAAAGTGTCAAAACTTATAGATTTGAGATTATGAGGAGGAATTGGCTAGTTTCTGTTTAAATAAGCACAGTTTAAGTTAGCGTGTGTTCACACTGATTTTTTTGGAGAAGGAATGGAGCAGAAACTCTCCAAGTCATCTTCAACAATCCTTACAAAGCTGAGGTTATCCCGGTTGTTTGTGCACCTTTTTCTACCATACTTTTTCCTTCCACTTAACTTTCCATTAATATGCTTGGATACAGTACTCTGTGAACAGCCAGCTTCTTTAGTAATGACCTTTTGTGGCTTACACTCCTTGAGGAGTGTGTTAATGACTGCCTTCTGGACATCTGTCAAGTCAACAGTCTTCCCCATGATTGTGGAGCCCACTGAAACAGACTAAGGGACCTTTTTACTCACTTAGGAAGCCTTTGCAGGTGTTTTTGTTAAATACTCTAATTTTACTGAGATGACTTTTGGGCTTTCATTGGCTATAAGCCATAATCATCAACGTTAACAGAAATAAACACTTGAAATAGATCACTCTGTTTGTAATGACTCTATATATGTTTCACTTTTTGCATTGAAGAACTGAAATAAATTAACTTTTGATGATATTCTAATTTTGTAAGAAGCACCTGTATGTAAATGATGAAAAATGGAAAAGTGTTAAAACATCTTGATTTATTCAGTACTTGGAATGTTATCAGTGAGGTTATTCATGGTTGTCTGAGGAATGTTCTGCCATGCTTTATGCACTTGGGCACACAAACCATCAAGCTCCCTTTGCAAATGAGAAACAATGACGTCCCAGATGTGCTCAATGGCAGATAGGCCTGGAAACGCTGTAGGCCATGGTAGTACATTTAGGCCACACAGGCTGCCCACATTAGTGTGAGCAACATGCGACCTGGCGTTGTGTTCTAAACCGTCTCCTAAAACATTTTGGAGAAATTGCTGTACTATTTGTGACGTTATCGTTCTAGCCAGTTACTGAGATAAGCATCGCATCCTCTCAACCTCTGCATCAGCACTGGACTCAGTATGTGCCTAAGAAATGACAGGGAAAAAGTATTGAATCTTGTTTACTGAAATGTAATACTTCGTACAAAACTAATTGTTGGTGATGACAGCTTAAAGATGCCTCTGTATGGAGAAACTAGTCGCAAATGTGGCGCCCCTGAGGGTTCAGTCGCCACAGAGGTGTTGCACCTCATCTAGAGGTGTGACACCCCACTCCCAGGTAAGGAGGGAGCACCCCTGGGACTCTAACACCTGCATCCAACACACACTATATCAGCTGGGCATACGGACGTACCCTACGGGAGGATGGTCTCATCCCAGGCTGGTTAGCAAGGGGTGTATGGATGGGTGGAGCTAGCAGTAGAGGAGGAGGAGAGAAGTTAAGCAAGGAGCAGCAGCACTTCGTGTGAGGAGTTGGTTAGGTGAGCTCGAGCTGATAGGAGCTCGTCCCCTAAGTTGAGAGAAAAGAGACTGAGGAGCTTCTGGAGAAGTCAGTGAAGGGGTCCTTGGGCACGGACAGTGAATATTCCATCTGTGGCCCTTTCTGGGATCGGAAAGACCAGGCCACAAGGGAATCGGCCCCTAGACTAGTGGAAAACCTTCAGGCCCCGTAAGCAAGTCGATGGCAGTGACTTTATGGGTCATTGCTACCAACCATCAGCACCATCTCCAGGAAGGAAGCTACATCGGGCCAAGGATGCACAGAATTAATCTGTTACCCGACAGGGTCCGCAGCTTCTGGACTGAAAAACTGCGTGGTGAGGTGCAAGGAAGAGAGGAGTGGAATAGCACAGGGAGAGACGGCCAGGAAAGGAACACACAGAACGGGAGTCCTGGGAAAGTGCGACCTGATCTACCTTGGGGTTGCTGAACCCCAAGCCCGAAGGACACAGTACCAGGCGGGCATCTGTCTTGCTGGCAACAGACTGTGAGTAAACTTTGAAACTGCACTTGAACTGTTTCCCGGAGTTATTTCAGCGACACACCTCTCTCTGCTGCATTCATCAGCACCATTCCGAAATAGAACATCTACCTGCCCTGGAAGAATACAACCTCACCTGTGGGAGGTTTACCAACTAGCTGCATAATACCATCTCTTCCAGAGGACCTGCGCCGCAGCGCTGGTCACACTGACCAGGTACCACAGGTAGCGTCACCAACATTACGACAAACTTGTGATTCCCCTGTAAATATATTCCCCTTTTTGGTGAGTGCCCAGGGCCACGGACAGGGTCGTCGCCACCGTGACATCCCCCATAGAAGTTAACGGGCTAGGTACCGAGTACCCCACGGCCCTGGTGGTCGACTCACATGCATTGCTCAAGTGTGATTTTGGCCCATTATTAAACACACACTCTTCAAATCCTGAAGGTCCTGTGGGCTCCTTCTATGAACTCTGAGCTTTAATTCCTTCCATATATTTTCTATTAGAATGAGGTCACGTGATTGGCTTGGTCATTCTAGCAGCTTGATTTTCTTTCCCTGAAGCCAATTGAGAGTTTCCTTGGCTGTGTGCTTGGCATCATGGTCTTGCTGAAATGTCCACCCTGGTTTCATCTTCGTAATCCACTACAGTTGTTCAATGCTAAAATTAATCTTAAAAAAAAGCCTAATAATTCTGCAGTGTATACAGAATCAGACAGTGAATACTTGGGAGCACTAGAAGAAACTAGTCTGAGGGTCCTAGACCAAGTGACAAGTGTGATCCCTTGAACTTTTGATGCCAAATCAAGGATCCTCTACAATTCTGGTGGGACAGTCCAATCATGCCTATATGAACCTATAAGTATAGACGCATCTTGATGATGCCCACTGTCTTGTGGGCCATGTTATTAAGGCGATGAAGACACCAAAAAGTCCTTTAAAAGTAAATATTTCAAATTAGACCTGTGCTATAGACTAACGATGTACGACTACATAGAACATTAAGCACCAGAAAACGTTGAAAGATAGATTTTTTTTTTCTAAAAATCTCTGATGACAAAATATTTTTATAGAAGGTCCATTTCCAGATCGATGAACAATTTCCAAGAATGTGAACCGCTCTGCTGTGTGTCAGGGAATGACATTACGAGAATTTCTTGCCTGTATGTGCCCATCTTTCGTTATGTTGAGCGATCTTCTTGACAAATTGTTAATATTCATCTATCCTAGGGCAGTGTGTACATTTATATCATGAGCCGAAGTGGAAGAAAACAAGGACGGTTGAAATGTGACTAACTGATGCAATGGGAGGGGACATCCCACATTGCCCTCAATAATAAGGTGCTCACAACCTGCAGAAAACCAGACATCTCCTGCACTACCGTCCAGGCTCAGATACAAGATCAGGTGAGTTACATATGATCACAAGGAGGCGATGCAGGAAGGGACAGGCTATGTTACTCACCTTATTATAATCATTTCAAGAAGGGTCAATAATCTTATTATCGAGCAACATTTTCTATTAATGATAATAGTCCTGAGAACAAGTCCAACGTCAAGTCAAAGCCACCTGAATTAGGTTTCTAAAAAGTTAATAAAACTCTGTTAGCTGACCATAATTGACTATTGGGGTCCCTGAATGGGGGGATCCTTTGTCATTATTTATAAGAAGGTATCCTAGAGGGCTGCTCACTTCAATGTTAGTTAAATGTGAATTATGGCTTAACTGAAAACTGGGAATTCATTTAACAATTCTAGAACTAACGAACTGATAACGGCACTGAAGTTATAGAATAAGCAATGACATGTCCTAGATAGAGTCATAGTGCTAGACACTTACACATATAGACACTTACACATAACATATATCCCAGATTCCATCCAGCAGTGGAAAAGCTGAAGGATTAAAGAGAATCCAGCTTAATAAAACCATATAAATATTTATTCAATACAAAATAAATTCATAACAATAAAAACAAGGCAAACGAACCTCCAATAAGAGGGAGACTCTGTAATGTTAGATCCCTGATGGTGAGATTAATGCATCGAATAAAATCAAGTGGTCTATTAAGTAGAAGACCCCAATATAAAATCAATAGTAGATACAAATAGATCTTCTGCTCCTGTCACTACAGGAGTGTGGTATAAGACTACAAATGTGTCTAAAGACCAAGGTAGACAAAGAGCCTATATTAATAGTCTAGATAGAGTGCATAGTGCAATTGTATAGTAGACATGGATGAGTACAGTAATGGTACAGTAATGACATATATATAAACCAAGATCAATGACAGCCAATATATTACCTTAGTAGCAAATCACCTTCAACCAAGGGGAAATAGAAATGTTACATCTCCGTCGCCCAGACGCCGTTTCGCTTTTTTTCGGGTGCGTTATGGAATAAGCAGGAATAGATCAGTCATGTACGTAAACCTGTTACTTGTGTAAGGTCACATTTTTATATAAAGAGGCATTAATTGTATCTGTTTATTCTGCTTGATCCATACACTTTTATGTACACTAGGTGGCAGCAGAAGCCACATAATGATCTGATGTTCTTGTATTGCAGAAATGGACAGAAGAGTTTGTGCTACTATTCTGTTAGCCTTACTGGCAACGGCTGCCCTCTGTAGACCAATGGCAGAACAGCAATCAGCAGGTAAATGATTGACAGACGGGACAAAATACCATTCCCATACCAAATATTCGCAGAGACACAAGAAATCCTCTTGCATTGCAACACACCAAGGCCCCAATCCATCAAGACTCATGTTTTTCACCCTTTTTATTAAGGGCACACTGGAGTAAGATGTGCCAAATTAAAAGGTGTGCTCTTTTTAATTAATTTGGCTCATTTTTCAGCTGCTGTGCGTCACCGCAAGAAATGTGCTCCAATTAGGGGCTGTAGGACATTTGTGGTATAAATGATGAGTTTGTTGGCTGCACTTGTTCACATCCCCTACTGGCTAAGCTCCCCCCATTTATTAAAAAAAACGTCTGTGCTGACGAAAACGCCGGTACACTTTGAGACTTTTCAGACAGCTTTACAACTGAATCCTAGTAAAAAACTGCTTAAAAGAAAATGTGTTGCCAAGTTTTTGCCACTTAATCTGAGAGCAGCATAATGTAGGGCAGAGATCCTGATTCCAGCGATGTGTCATTTACTGGGCTGTTTAGTGTAGTTTTGAGAAAATTACTGTTTCATCAGTAGATTATCAGTGGAGGACTAGAAAACCTTCTGTCATATAGTTATCCATATTCATGAGCTCTGTAGAACCTCACCCCCACCTCTGATTGGCAGCTTTCTGCCTATGCACAGTGTACACAGAAAGCTGACATATCAATAGATAAAACAGTTTTATCAAAACTGCAGCCCAGTAAGTGACTCAGCATTTGAATCAGGTTCCCTGCTAACACATTTTGATGCTCTCAGATGGGATAGCAAAAATCGGGTGAAAGATTCCCTTAATGATTCAGGTCCAAAATCTCTAGGGAACAGATCTGTCAAGTCACCAAGATTTACACATCCAGGAGTCACCTGATTTTACCTCCAGAAGTCTTAGTGACTGGAGGAGCAACATAAGAAAGTTGCATGTGACAGTAGGAAAGTTAGTGACAGTAGTCACTTGATCTGTGACTGCATACCCAGATACCGAACACCCTCAAAAACCCCACTTTCATTTTTGCGGTGACCCCCTTCTCGATTGTAACCCCAGATTGACATCTGAGGGTATATAGTTAGTGGTTCCCTACACTTGGACAAGTGCAGGGAAGCCTAAAACTATATGCTTAGATGAATTTCCGAAACTCATTTTCAATCTCATGGTGAAAAACCACGTGTGTTTGTGATGCGTTTTTTAGGAAATATTTTTATACAGGTGAAACATTAATTTTATGTGTGACATATATGACCTGCATGGCCAAAAGCCACTGCAAAACCCACGGTGCCCAGCTTTTCGTGCAATTCCTAACCCTATTGACTTTACTTCATAGACAGCACTAGTGCTGGAAATGACACTCAATCAATAGAAGAAAGGCAATACCACTGGATTGACTTCGGGCGCAGAAGCGCAGAAGATCAGGATGCTGGAAATGACACTCAATCAATAGAAGAAAGTTAATACGGCTGGATGGACTTCGGGCGCAGATGTGCAGTAGATCAGGATGCTGAAGACAGCCCTCAATAGTGGAAACTAAATTATTACTTAAGTATTGATATAATGTCCTGGATTCTGATAACAAATGCATGACAAGAAGGGACAGGTATCAAAATAAAAATAAACAGGTTGGAATGAATTCCATGTTTTATGCCCATTTTTCAACTAGATGTTCTTGTACCACAGTATTTTATACTCTGCAGTGGGTGTGGTGTGTATGATCTAGAGCAGGGATCTCAAACTGCATTCCTCGAGGGCCGCAAACCCTGCGTGTTTTCAAGATTTCCTTAGCATTGCACTAGGTGCTGGAATCATTATCTGTGCAGGTGATTATCACCTGTGCAATACAAGGAAATCCTGAAAACATGACCTGCTTGCAGCCCTTGAGGAACGCAGTTTGAGACCTCTGATCTAGAAAGTCTCTCTTATTCCTGAAAAATGTCACAGCTCTGTTCACACTGGAGTAACCGCAGGACGAGACCCGGAGGGTTGGAGGGAGGCAGTCATGACACTGGCAGGGAGCGAGTGACAAAGGGACAGAGGGGAATGAATTGAAAAAGGCAGGGAAAAAGGGGGAGGTGAGTGGGAACTGACGGAGGCAGAAGTGGGGTCAGGACAACAAAAGGACGTGAGAGTGGCGATAACCCCCTCTTTGACAACAGACGCCTGGACAGCAAGAACGCCCGGACAGCAAGAGCCCACCCGCACTCCACATCACCCAGGCTTCCCCTTTACCAGTATGGATGTTGTCTCCAGGCAGCTGCCAGCACTCACCCTCCAGGATGGCTGGAGGACATAGCGGAAGGCAGGGCCGGCTCCAGGTTTTTATGGGCCCCGGGCGTAAGAGTC
>VIAB01020883.1:27507-38554 GCA_009801035.1 Oophaga pumilio | reverse complement strand
ACGGTCCGATTTTTTGTCGTTGTGTGTGACTCCGGCCTTACAATCATACCTTAGTTGATGAAATCCGTCTTGTGATTGTTTTTTAATCTTTATTTTCAGTTTTGTGTTAATGATATGCTCGTGCCGTAAGGCGATGCTGGGGTATGTGGTGCGCTGATTAGATATTTATAATGCAGACTGCTGACAGGTCGCTGCTCCCTCAGCTCTCGGCTGTCTCCTAGAGCTGCTACTGCGCAGGCGGCGCCATCTTGGAGGAGGATTTTTTTTTCTTCTCCAGTAAGATGGCTGATCTTACTAACTGATCTTAACAATATACTGTAAATGAAGATCTTCTAACAGTATATTAAACAGTAACTTTATGTGTCGTTTATAGCACATTTGGAGAAATAATATGGCCAAACCATCTTACTGTGGTTACAAACATATGACCTTAAGTCCATATTCACAATGTAGCGTAAATGCTATGTTTTTTTTTGTGCAGAAAATACGCTGTGTTTAACAGTTGAAGCAAAATGAAAACTCATGCCCACTGTGCATTTATAGACACTGTTCAACTGCGTATTTTCTTGAGCCTGTAAAGCCTGAAAAAAAGCATATAAAAATGCTGTTTCTTTTTAAGTGCATAATCCCAGTATTTCTGCACTAAAAAACACATAAAAAAAAGAGGAAAATACAAATAATATGCAGCAAAAATGCAATAATCAGAGCATGTTGCTATTGCGCATTTTGGAGCATAGGAAAAAAGCTTGTGAGAACATGCTGATTAGAAATGACAGATTGACAGATGTTTAGATGTTTGATGTGCAAAGATAGAGTATAGATAGTAGATAGCTAGCTAGGAGATAGATAGGATATAGATAGATAGGATATAGATAGGATATAGATAGATAGTATATAGATAGATGGATAGAGAGATATATAGTGGATAGATAGATAGATAATAGATCGGAGATAGATAGGATATAGATACTGTAGACAGGTAGATAGGATAGAGACAAAGATAGCCATCACATACCTAATAATAATGTGGAGAAAAAATTTAACATGGCAGAGCTTTTCAACAATTATCAGCATCTGTCAAAACAGTGTCACAAAAAGACAGCGATGTTTGGCAAAAAATGGTCTAAATTGGCCATATTGGCTCTCCAAATACGTAATATATGACCAACGTTCGCACCAACTTTGTATTAGCTCTGGAAATATTCTGCATATTTCTTCATTCTCAGTAATGCTAGGTAATTTCCATTCTTTGTCATCAGCCTATACGACATACAGTATATAGACTGTTTCCTCATCCCGTGCAGGAGACCTGAATAGGGTTACGGAAAAAGAATCAAGAATCTGTAGTTATTACCCTGATCATTAATAAAATGTATTATATTATTGTGTACCTAATATTAGAAGATCTAAGAGCAGTAGCCACATATGCCCATTCATCCTCGTACATTTTCCAGAATACAGCAACATAGGTCAGTATGTCATACAGGAACTAATGTCAATTTACGCCATGCTTACACATGACCAGATAAAAAAAAAATTCTGATTCTGTGAATGAAAATATATGTCTGCAATGCACCATATTCCTAGTATGTAGTTAACTAATGTGTATATTTTGTTTATTAGTCATTAATATTATATGTAAAGAAAAAACAACGTTATGGTTCCATGTCAGAGCGCACAATACTAATTTGTTACACCTTTTAAAATTGGTCATGATCCATTGGACATCTTGTTATGGAGATATTGCATTGTTCCTAGTGGAGGATACATTAGTAATGTGGTGCTCCATGGGAAATGGAACTCTTACAATTGTATATCATTTGCTACATCTCTAACCGGACCTGCTCCTGCAACGCCTACCTCTGTCAACAGGTACTGGTTTATTCACCGCACGGGCGGCGCAGGCTCTGTCTACACAGGGACACTGGTGTAACTGGGGCCTATGGTGCCACCTAGGCAGGATGGGTACGTGTGCTATACAGCAGGAGTAATCAGCTCCCTGCTATCAGAGTTACCAACTTAATTTTTTTTTCTGCATAGCTTATTAAAAAATCACAGACAGACAATGTTTTTTATGGACACATTGAGAAACCATAAGAAATCATTAAGATTGCAATTCTGATATGTAGACATCAACTGCATCATTCACTGTGATCTGTAAAATAATGATAATTACATTCAAAATGAAAGGGTACTTCACACATAGCGAGATCGTTAGCGAAATCACTGAAACATCGCAGGTTTTGTGACGCAACAGCGACCTCACCAGCGATCTCGCTACGTGTAACACATAGCGGCGACCGGCGCCACGCTGCGATAGCGCTGATCGTGCTGGAATGTCCTAGGCCATTTTTTGATCGTTGGTGTCCCACTGGCCAGCATGCATCTTTGTGTTTGACGCCATAAAAACGAAAAACGACCTCATTGGCAACTCAGAGCTCAGCGACGCAGGCGTGATTTTGCTTTGTCTTTGTCAGAATCGCTGCTGTGACAAGGTCCCAACGACCGCCGATGTCGTTATACGGTTCGCCGTATCGTTGCTGCGTCGTTGAGTAGATCTGCCTGGTTGACAACTTACTAGTGACCATGTAGCGACGTACCAGTGATCCTTACAAGGTCGTATCGTTGTTGGGATTGCTGGAGCGTCGCTATGTGTAACAGGGCCCTAACTGTATACGGTAAGTTTCTTCAGCCTCAAAAAAATCATGGAGGCCTTCATTTTTACAGACAGGTCAAAAAAGTGACCAATTTTTACAGATTGTCCTGGAATTTCTGGATGGTTGGCAACCCTACCTGCTATGGACAAATGGGTAGTAGCACGCCGTACTTAAAGGGACAGCAGCATTTAACCCTATTAACTAATTACATGTTTTCGTCATGTAAGACTGATTTCTAACAACGCCACTGTTAAGGGAAAGTTGCCAGCATAATTGTAATTTTAGCATTTAAATCTTGTGGTGCTGCATATTCAAATTAGTATGACTAGTTGGAATGGCATACACTTAGTGCTGAGTAGTCCAGCCCAGCCAGCCGATACCACGCCCGCAGAGGCATGCTTATGGACTCTGTAGTACCTTAGCCTTGTTCCTGCTTCCTAAATCATAGACTTGCCTAGAGATCACCATGACTTCAAGCATAAAACTGTGCTGACCCAAAGTCTGACCAACCGAGTGCTTAAGTTCACTGTGCTATCTCACAGCACTCATGCTGCCCTGCTGTGCATAGTTCTGAGCCTGCAAATACTGGCATATCTACAGTCAACTTCAGTCTATGTGCCACTACTTGCCAGCTGAACACTGTACACAGCAGTGGAGATTGCAGCCGGAAGTGCTCAGTCAGTGGCGCACTACACTTTCTATAACCACGCCTCTGTGGGCATGATCAGCAGGCTGGGCTGTACTGCTCAGTCATTCCGACTAATCGTACTAATTCGAATATTCGACACCACAGTAATAGGGGTATATCCTGCTGTCAGGTTCCCTTTAAACTCCAAGCGTACTGCTGGGAGTTGAGTTATTTCTTGGCTCACTCTTTGTGCTCTGTTGCTAGTCTTGTTACTCTGTAGCTTGTGACTTGTCTTTAACTGAACACCTAGTATGTGACCCCGGCTATTTCCCCCAACTACGGTTGCGTCTCATAAACCTGTTCTTAGTTTGTTCTTCCTGTTATTAACCAAGCTAGTATCACCATCCTTGCCACAGGCTCGCTCCTTTGGCCAGAAGCCACTCTGGACTTACAAAGGGGTCCCTGGGTTGCGTCTACAGATACCTGTATAGGGGTTAAAGAGTGAAGGTTGGGGTTCCTGTGGGATCTGCTACATGGAATGGAGGGCACAGAGTCTCTGTTAGAACTCTCCTGTTAAGTTTTTTCTGTCTTGCTGGTCACATGACCTTTTTTGCCTATTTAATCCTGCTCCGCCCTTCTGGCTTTGCTGGACTTCATTGTAATTTCTACTCTTAAGCTAGCCAGGTGCTTTGTTACCTTACTCAATTAGTTTTGCTTGGTCTTCGGACCTCTATGTTCTATGTTGTTTGTTTGTCTTTTACTGCTACAACTTCTGTTAGGAGGTGTCCATCTTTTTCCCAGTTCCTAGTTTTTGTAGGGATCCCTTCCTCGCATCTATAGGTCTTCATACAGACTAACTGAGGACTTTAGCGGGTCTGATCGCAGGATCAGATTCCCCGTTACATCGTAGGGATCTAGCTTAGTTCTATCGTAGGGACAGATATCCATTCTTTCCTTAGTACTTGTAGCAGAACATAACAGTCTCTCTGAGGTACTCTATTAGAGCTGATGGACCTCTGACAGACATGAGTATAAAATTATAAGCATTAATCAGTGTATAAGAACAAACATGACATCTTTTCCTATATAAAAGGGCTGTCCAGAAACAAAATGTTGCTTGGAAATATACATTATTGAGACTAATTAATGTATTTTGTTTTCAGGTTGAAGGCAGTAGCAACAGCATATTTTGTATTTACCAAAGTCAATATTTAGCCATGTGTTAAGAGGGCGCCAGGCTGAGTTCATAAGCTAAGCCAAACCCATTCTTTATCACAGCTAATGAGGAACAGAGATGGGGGTGGCTTACCTAGTGAACTAGGCCAGAATTGAAGTTTTCATGATCAGAAGAAGAAAGTGTCTTTGATTGGATATTGCTGAAACTTTCATAATTAATGTAAATTAGTAGGTTTGATTAATATATATATGCAAATCACCCAAAAAGTGTTTTATGTCATTGGCCAACCCCTTTGAAATATATGATGTACAACTAGAACCGACTAATAAGATTGAGTACTTAAATACTAATTGTGTAAAGCTTAATTATAATACTATTTGCTTTCTTCCAGGTCGATGAATTCTGCAAAAATATTAATAACCAGGTAACAAACAAAAATTGTTATCTTATTTTCTTGAAAAAATAAGTGTTGGGAATGACATATCAAACATTTTTATTACATCCTTAATTAAAGCAGATTTTGCAATCATTGTTGTGTGGATGAAAAAGGCATCATGCAAAATGGGACAGACTGAATGCATACATATACTGTATAGAAATCAACATGATGGACCAGCTTTACTTTCAAGTATTTCTTGTCAGTTTATTTTGTACTATTGATAATGTTAGATTTGTGGGAATTGCTTATCAAATGGCATTTTAAAGATGTTGCCAAGCAGGAACAATTTTTTGCCAAAAATTACAAAAGAGTTTAAGAAAAAAAAAACAAAAAGAAATGCTCACTTCAACGTTCTCCCACTGGTCACTTTCCGATGCTGCTCGAGCTCCCTGCCAATCTATATTTCCTGCTTCTACTCTACATTCTTTTACATACATGAAATTGTGGTCAGCCAATCACTAGCTGAGGTAGGTCCCCACTGCAGCCAGTGATTGGCTAAGTGGACACTTCCTAGGACATTTCCTATGTGCCTAGATTTGTCCAGTGAGTACAGACCAGAGGGAGCCCCTTAAGTGTGAAAACAGATGCAGTGGGGGATAAGGATCTACTTATTGCTTCTTTTGAGTCTCTTGACAAAAACTCACTTCTACCCTGCACAACCCCTATTGGAATGGCTCATCTAGGAATCAAAATTTTGTAATAATCAGTGATTATTGTACATTGTGTTTGATCTTGAGAATTTGTCTACAGGTGCAAAGCTTTCTGTCGGATTTTATCCCTGAGAAGGTTCAGTATTTGGACAACCTTCTAAAGGTCAGTAGATATTTCCAAACAACATATAAGAATGTATTGAGAAATTAGTGTTCCATCACTAGTATTTAAAGGGGTTTTCTAGGACTATATTATCTTTTTATTAAGGGCTAAGAACTAACAAACAGGTAATTGCTAACTACCAGCCTGTTCTACCCGGCGCCGTCTTACGGTGGTCACGGACTGCAGCTACTGGCGATTCTGCTGCTCAAGTTAACTGAGCAGCTCTTGTTCTTCCAGGCTGCTCTGTCGACAGGGTGTGACTGCCAGCGAAATGCTCATTGACAGCCGCCTTCCTTCCGTTAGGCAGCAGGAAGCCAGCTGTCAATCAACATGACATTGGCAGTCACGCCCTGTCAAACTTAGCAGAGCAGAAAATAAGCAAGTGCTCTATTAACGTGAAAATGCAGAATCGCCAGCAGGAGTTGTCTATGACCACTCTGAGTAAGCAGAGATTGGCGTCAGGCAGGCCCCTTATAACCCCCTTAATTACATATGTTTATAGAGAAGGAAGACATGATTTGGTGAACCATTTTTATCCTCGTGTGCATCTCTTCCTTTGACCTATACATTTATTGGCTATTACTAATAAGAGGCAGTCTCAAAATATGTTAGAATTGGGAGTTCTTGTGGTAAAAGAGTGTCTTTTTTTCTTGGAAAGGCGTTGAGTTACTGAAATACAATTGAATGTTCTAATCCAGTTTGAAAGCAGCGCACTATGTGGGCTGTGTGAACAGACTCATCAGATGTCAGCTAGAGGCGCAGCTAAGAATTCCGCACATGTGCCGGTGGGGGGCAAAAGCACTATTCTAAGCCCAAGACCAATATTACCACCATACAGTGACCATATAGTGGTAGATACCAGTCGTGCAGAACATATTACAGAGCATGTAAGAGACAACAGTACAGTTACAGATGGTGACTTACAGCTGATGTTCTTTCTAATGGGGTTGTTCACATTTCCCATATTTTCCATCTGTCCCAGAATATAATGATGAATTCTTCCAGGCATGACTCATCTGCAGAGTTAAAAACAAAGACACATCTGACTTATCGCATTTCCAGCACCGTCCCTATCTATTCACAACCTGCACATCATCCTCATCCTGCTGATATCCCAATGCTGAGCCGCTGCTGTCATATTTGTCCCTATTACTGCACCTGCTATGTGGCACAAAAACAGAGCTCCTTAGTTCCCCACATAATAATACCCACCATTGTGCCCCTTACATAGTAAAATGCCCTTTGTGCCTTCTAGATAGTAAAATTGACTCCTAGAAAATATTAATGCCCTCTGTAAGTACCCTACAAAGTAATAAAGCCTACAGTTTGCCCCTAGAAAGTAATAATGTCTCGCTTTGACTATTGCAACACCTCAAGCTCCCCTATAAAGTAATAATGTCTCTTAAGTGCCCATTCAAATTTTATAAAGTAACTAAACTTTGAACCTGCTCTTTTTTGAATCAGATCATTTTTATTGTGAAAAATATCAAGATATATTCACATTTTGAGTTTGTTTTTTGAAACAATCAAAACTAAATGGAACAAACACACAAATAAAAAAAACATATACAACATTACAAACCAAATACAAAACGGTTCACATTAACATTCATCATAGGTATTATCATTTGCTTAATACTGTTTACATACATGAATGCAAATATAAATGAATACCATCTGACTGCTCGTGTATTGCGCCAAAATACACAGAATCACAGCATTTAGACATAGTTATCTAGGACCACTTTGTTTCCCAGAACCAAAATCTAACACTATGGGTGGTGAGTTAGGGATCTGAGATGAGTTAGGGGATTTTACAGGTTTATGACAATGAAAGGTACAGATGGTCTATCATAGTGTTTCTGAGAAGGCTTTCCGATGCAATCCCCAGAGTAGTAAACCATTGTTCCCATATCTTTATACATTTTTTGAGAGCGTTTCTTTTAATATATGTTCCCCTTTCCATACATAAAACATTATTTAGTTTGGATTTTAATTCTTCTATCTTTGGGGGGGATTTTTCTATCCAGTGTAGTGCCAACAGTTTTCTAGCTTGAAACAGCACTCGGGAGATGGCTATAGCTATAGGGGAATCTGAATCCAGCCCCCCCTCAAACAGACCAAGTATGCAGATTCTGGGTTCCAACGATACATGGATTCCAAACAGATTTTATCAAGTCAACTACCCCCTTCCAATGGTTCCCAATGTTTACACACTCCCACATCATGTGCATTAGGTGAGCGTAGTTTTTTCCGCATCTTGAACACATGTTGTCCACTCTTATACCAATTTTAAAAAGGATACTGGGGGTCTTATATCCTCTATGAATAAGAAAGATTTTGGACAGTCTTTGTGATTCAGACAAGGATAATTTGGAAATTAGATCCAGCACCTCTTTCCATTGTTCCTCAGATAGTGGACCCACATCTCCTTCCCACTTTGCTTTGGCTGTGATAGGATAATTTTCTAATTGCACAGCAATAAGCTGCTTATATATGGGAAATTAAACCCTTTGTGCCTATTGCAGAAGCAATTGTATCAATGATAGAATGTTTATTTATAACAATGTCATTTGCTCTGAGTTGTGCATTATAGGCATGACGTATTTGCAAAAACTGATAAAACATTTTGTGAGTAAGGTCGTATCCTGCTCTTATTTGTTCAAAGTTTTTAAATATACCCTCATTCAGGAGTTGTGACAAAAGAAAAATACCCCTATCTTCCCAATTGTTGAAGCCATTTAGCTTGAATATCTCTGGCATGTTGTAGTTATACCATAGAGGTGTGTAGTTTGTGAATTTACCAATTCCCAGCATATTCTTGCCTCTATCCCACACTTTATATATCAGGTTTAGCGTGGGGCAGTTTGGGACATTCTCTCGAATAGGATCTATGTCTAATACTGACATTGGCAGTTTCCATTTAGTTCCTTCTCTAAGTAGTTGACCCGATATTCCACAGTGCTCAGTTGTTCCCCAACCGTGAAACTTGCATTTGTGAGGCCAAGAAGTAGATCCAGGCATTCGGGATAGTCAATCCACCATTATCTTTTCCTCTCTGCAAGGTCTCTAGTTTAATTCTGGCCTGTTTCTTTTTCTATATAAGTTCTCGGAACGAACCTGTTCTTTTTAATTTGAGAAGCACCTTATTTGCCTGCAGATCAGTTGCAGACCCCACCACTCGATAGACACCTGAAAGGTGCCTAGCTCAGCAGACAGGAGTGCACTAATGCAACAGGGGCCAGGGTTGTAGTAGTCGTGGCTAACGGAGGCAATTCTGGCACACCCTGGCTCCCCATCACATTAACACATTGCAGTCCACTCACTTGCAAGTCAGGGTCCCACTCCACACTGCTGGGGCTCCTTTTCTTCCAGCATCACACAATGACAGTCAGAGTCCAAGTTCATTTTCAGCAAAATAATTTTACTCAGCTCGTCCAGTTTAGTCACAGAAATATTGCAAGATTCTTCGCAGAATATCACCATTCTGTTCCCTGAACTGTTCCTCACTCCTTCAGAAATATAACATTTTAGTACCGTATCCACTGGTACCGTAGCTTCCTGACTGGTCAGACTAACCCGCTTCAGGAGTTCCCTGCCAGCTTCCCTCTCCGAAGGTGAAGTTGAAGCATGACACTTCCCATCCTTTCCAGGCCGTTAGCCTCGGACGTTAAGGGTTGTTCCCACAAAGTTAGCTGCTACCATTTTTATGCTGCCAGCACTGAGGCCCTGGACTGCTGGGCTCCTTAGCTTAAACGTTCTCCCCGGACACATCTGTCCTGTCCTAGCTCCAGAAAGCTCCCCAACTACTCTTTCTTAGCCCCTCCTAATTAGCCTAATCCTATTTGTCTAGCTAATTCCTATCTTATTCTGTTGTGCTCCCCCTACTGGTCTAAGCCTTACACTGTCTCTATATCTTCACAACACATAAACATAGGTACAATGCAATACACAATATATCAACATTACAAGACATATGGGATATACCCGCTTTTACCAGGAACATATGCAAGGAGTGCAGGGCATTAAACTAGCCTCCGTACCCCTTGCACACCTCCCTCCTAAAATATGGTCATCCCTGACCATACAGTGCCGGTACGACATAACTTTAATATAAAACACACATTTTTTTTTTTTTTTTTAAACGTAGTTAACAAAATAAAGTCCTTTTGTTCTACATAAGAGTCCGTATTTTTTTTAACGTTCACCTCTGGCCTTTTGGCCAGCAATACGCCTTGGGCAGGCACTTGGTTACAGTCTTTCATGACCTGGCACGATCCTCGGGTCGTCCAGCTAGCACTACAAGTTCAATTGGCTCCGGTCCTTTTTGTTTCTAGGACCCGAGCATGTACAAAGATCATACTAGGACTCACTACAGTCCCATCAGCTACAGTCCATACCATTTTGACCCGGCTCACTCATCAGGTACTCCTGGTTAAGTTCTTCCCCCTTCCTCCTATGCACGGAGTACGGCCCTCCAACGCATGTGTGCTGCTCTTTCCTGGGGAAAGTTTCAGGTTACACATAACAAACTAAAACACAGTCCTTTGCAGCAGCCACATGCAGTCCGTTTTCAGTCCAAGGGCACGTAACCCCTCAGGGTTAAAGTCCTGCAATCCAGCAGGGGAAACTCAAATTGTGCAACAGAACTTGGGGAGGGGGAAACAATGTTCAGAGTTTAACTGTGACTGCACCGGTCACACTGCACTCAACTCCGCACCAAACTCCGGTGCTGCAGGGCTTCTCTGCCCACAGGGATGCGGAACAGTCCCATTTTCCATTAGTAGGTGCAACAAGCACACTGTAGTTGTTCAATAATAAAATTGATTATCAAAAATACAAATTGCCTAATAATTGTGTACATAGGGTCGTTAATAGCTAGCTTGATTTGTTCTCTGAACAAAAATCCTCTGCATTCGAGTGAGCTTCTTAATACTTTTAACCAAGAGGAAGTGATCCTGTGAGTTTATTGACCCCCAAAACTGTCTTACTATGTTCAAGACTGTGTCAGATGTTCTGTTAGCATGCAGCACTTTATTTTTCCATCAAAATGATGGACACCTCAGCAGAACCCAACTAAATATTTATTGGGTCCATGAGGAACTGCAAATGTGCATTGTCCAATGAATCACGCACTTCGTTGTGCTTTTTATTTATAACAGAAAGCACAGCACAAATGTGAATAATGCCTATGTAGGAGCTATTAATACAAACAATGAATATTGAAAAAGGTTGTACCCAATCAGCCTTTGTCAGGTGCATTTACACTGAAAGATTATCGTGAAACAAGCGTTCTTAACCCCTTCACCCCCAAGGGTGGTTTGCACGTTAAT
>VIAB01020883.1:3853-14361 GCA_009801035.1 Oophaga pumilio | reverse complement strand
GCTCAGGCCACTCATCCATTTTGAAAGGCCAAAAAGTGAAAGGGTCCATGGTGGCTCAGTGGATAGCACTGCAGCCTAGCAGCGCTGGAGTCCTGGAGTCCAAGGACAACATCTGCAAGGAGTTTGTATGTTCTCCCCTTGTTTGCGTGGGTTTCCTCAGGGTACTCCGGTTTTCTCCCACACTCCAAAAACATACTGATAGGGAATCTAGATTGTGAGCCCCATCGGGGACAGGGACAATAATGTGTGCAAACTGTAAAGTGCTGCGGAATATGTTAGCGCTATATAAAATAAAGATTATTATTATTAAACCCTCCTTGATAGTATTTATATTCAGTAGATACTCCTGCACCATCCTCTCCATTCATTCACCATGTGTAAGACTTGGACTGTGTTGTGCTGGTGCATGAGTTGGTCTAAAAAACCTGTCAAAGGACTCACAGAAATTGCTTCTTCCACTTCCACCACTGCTGCTAATATTTTGGAGTTGACGAATTGATGTGCCGGAGGTTGGAAGTCTAGAGCTGCGATGCGAACTGTGTGTTTCACTGTTGTCTTGGGGAAAAGCTCTCTTAAGGTTGTGTTTCAATACTCCAGCATTCGCGGGTCCCTTTCTAGGGCAGGAATCATGTGGCAAAATTTGGTTTTATAAGGTGGATCTAACAGAGTGGCAATCCAGTAGTCAGCATTATTCCTAATCATAATTATACGGGGATCATGTTGCAGATAGTGCAGTAAGAAGGCACTCATATGTTGGGCTCTAACATGAGGTCCAAGCCCATGCTGTGTTGGTGGCTGGGTAACAAGGAGGCTTGTTTCCTCCGTCCCCTCTTGCCAAACATGAACAACAGAGAGGGGAGGATTATCCTCTTCATCTGCCAGTTGCTTGTCCATCACCTCTTCTTCCTCCATTTGTTCCTCAGATCTTTCAACTTTGAAAACAGTAAACAGTTTGTCTGTTATAACCAGTGCCCCTCGATTGCAGTGATCCACCCTCCTTTGGCAGCCGCCTGTGTGACGACAGTCTTGAACTTAGAGACAATGTAATCCCTTCTGCCACCTCTTCTGCCCTATAGGAGATAGAGAAGGCAGAAGCAGTGGAGGAAGTGTTAAATGTAGAGGTTTGTTCTGCAAGCCTTTGGGATTCCAAGACTTGTGGAGCAGCGCATGTCCCCACAGCCACCAGAGTCACCCAGTGCCCAGTCAGCAAGATGTAATGGCCTTGTCCATGCTTACTCGTCCAAGTGTCTGTGATGAAATGCACTCTGGTAGACAGAGATTTTGTTAAGGAACGTGTGAGGTTGTCTGCGACTTTCTGGTGTAGCACAGGCACAGATTTCTTAGAAAAGTAATGGCTACTGGGTAATTTGTACTGGGGACTGCGATGGCCATCAGCTTTCGGAAACCATCTGTATCTACCAGGCGGATAGGCAGCATTTCCATGGCCAACAGATTGGAGATGGTGGAGTTCAACCTCTTAGCTTTGTCAAGCATAGGAGAAAACAATCATTTGCGTAAACACAAATGCGGAACCGTGGGCTGGCTGCAGTGCTGAGAGAGGGCGAGGTACAGTGAACTGGAAAATCTGCTGGACCGTGAGAGAGGTGCAGGCAGAGACGTTATGGTGGATTGAGAAACTTGTGGTGTGCTCGTTCTCTGACATCTGTCAAAAACAGCAGGCATGTCCGCTTCCGTTACAGCTGATGGCGGGTGCTCAGTCAGTGTGACTGGAGTGGGTAGGGAACCCAAGGTTCTGCAGTCGAAGACCTGTATCTCAATAGTTGGCACGGTAAGAGGAGGAGGAAAAAGCAGCAGATGCAATTGATAGGGTGGCTGATGGTTGTTGAGGTCTGCTGGTCCACATTTTTGCGCAGTGGGATTCCCACAGTAAAGCATGTTGATTGAGCATGTGAAGGTTCATACATGTAGGAGTCAATTTATTGCATTTTTTACCTCGACTCAGTTTTTTTTTTCAAAGTTGGCAGATTAGGTGAGTTGGCCCATCCTTTGCAGTGTTAAAAAAAGCCCAGGCTAGGTAACCCTTGCCACCCCTGCGAGCTGCAGACCCGTTGACGCTGCTGGTCACAGGCACAGTTGTGGCTACTGTATGACACTAGGAACAGAAGAATTTTTTGTGGCCTATGGAACAGACTTCTATTACACACTAGATGCTACACACTCTAGGCAGGAATGAATGTGTCACATGGATTTATGTCTTTTTACATCAATTTAGGAATTTGCTCCTCAGACCTTGTGGGGGCATCTTAACACAGAACCAGACCTCAATCAGAGGACTATAAAACTTTCATACTCCTTATCTATAAACTGCTCCAATATTTATGGCCACAACTGTTTATCACTCTCCCATAATCATAGTTCTGCTTCACGTCACTTGTCTTATCTATTGCATTATTTCTGTGCTGTGTTGTGCATAAATGTGATTCTTCAGATTTTGTATTAGTCAATACCTGATGAAGAGACCTGAGTAGTCTCGAAAGCTTACAATCTGTTACCGTCTTTTCAGTTAGCCATTAAAAGGTATCAACTACTGTGGACTCTCAATTCGAAATATTTTTAGATGCTACAAACTATCTTAAAGTCAGGTCCCCTACTGTATGACAATAGGAACAGAAGAATTTTTGGTGGCTTATGGATCAGGCCTTTATAACACACTAGATACTACAAACGTCTTTAAAGTCAGGTCCCCTACTGTGTGACACTAGGAACAGAAGAATTTTTGTGGCCTTGGGATCAGGCCTCTACAGCTTAATTTCAACCCAACCAAATCACACAGGGTGATACGGCAGGTTGTCTAACTTTTTGCAGCTAAAAATTATATTTTGTTAATGTGCTTTAGGTCTGCAGACAGGTTCATATCACCACTACAAAATGACAATGTGGCATACAGCAGGCAGTATCACATTTAGCCACAGAAAAAATTATATATTTTTTTTAATGTGCCTTAGGTCTGCAGACAGTTTTATATTACTACAGCACTAAATGACAAGGTGGGATACAGCAGGCTGTTTCACATTTAACTAGTGAAAAAATATTAATTACAATGCTATACTATACTATGGAGCACAATAGAAGCAGTGCACAACACACTTGTAGAACATGTGCCCTGTTGGCTTTGTCTGTGCACCTCAGCAATGGTTCCCCCCCCCAAAAAAAAAAAAAGTACTGGAAGGTAAATTTAACAGCCACACTGGACACTGGCTAGCTACACTATCAGATATAAAAACACCTAACTAACTAGCTAAAATCTTGCTGTTAACAATACCAGCGTCAGGAGCAGCCTCTCTGTGCTGTTACAGTGTCAAAATGGCGCTAAAACAAGATGTCCGTTATTTATATGGAGAGGGACATGTGATTTCAGCAGCCAATGACACAACCCGTTGTGTCAGGACATTGTGGGTGTTTCCTGCACCCTGATTGGCTAGCCGCAATGTGCACACATAAAGTTAGGAAAAACAAAATGACTGGTTACAAGAAGGCCATGCCCCTGAGCTCTGCAAACACCTTTGCCTCATCAAACATGTGCCAAACGCTCATGATACACCACCATTATCGTTGTTAAAGTGCTGAAAATACTTTTGCGGCAACGTAAATATTTTCCCGCACTTTTTACCAAATGTTTCCGCTTTTTCACGATTTTATAAAATTTTGCTTGTGTTTCCGATTACGAATTCGAATGTGCCGTATTCGAATTTATGCTTGGCAATTGTTTTCCGAACAAATTCGCTCATCACTAGTTTTCAGTAATAAGTCCTTCTTATACATATACAGGCCACAATTGTACACAGTATTCTATATGTGGCCGCACTAGTGACTAGTATATGTGGATATTTTCATAGGAAATCAAAAGAACTCCACAAGGCACCATAACAAGTACGGTAATAACACGAAATGACTGCAATTAAAAAAAATCATTATGTTTTATACATTCTAAGAAAGAATTGTAAGAATAAAATGTGGCACATCTTTTTAATGTTTTAAATTTATGTGTCAACCACTTGGTCGACCTGCCATAGGACTTTCATTTGTTCTGTATATTACTGAAATCAGACAGAAATCTGTTGACAAGTCCCCTTTAGACAAATTATGAAAAGTCATCTAGTTACTGTACCATAAATACTGATAAGGCTCATGCATAACTGCAGACCATTTCTCCCTGGCGGTATATCTGCTCTGTATTTATGATGTGCACTAGATATTCCTCAGGCAGTTACGCTCAGATGGATATGTGGGGCAGGCAACCATGATGTTTGTCTAGAAGAAATGAGATTGAGGCTGCCAAGTGGATCCACGGCTATATAATATACTGTATGGATCAAATCTTGGAATTAATTGAAAACAGGCACATTTGTTGACTTTGCCTTAATGGTCAAGTACTGTTATAGACAAACCTTCTAGCATAATGTACTGTTGGAAATACTTCTTCACTGTCCACTTGGCCTTGTATCATAGAAGATGTCACACAATGTTCAGGCTTGTAACTATCACTTCTAGAAGATTAGAAACAAACTAATAATTATGGGCAGTCACACAATAATAGCTGTCGTTCCTACTCACTCATACATTGTAGGAACATAAATCTATAAATATACACTATTCACATACTATATACAGACCCTGTCAGTTACATTCCTTGTACGACTCCGTGTCACCTTCTATAGATAGTCTTGGAATGCCATGTAAAACAACTGACATGGAGGCACTTTATAAGAAGAGGAACAGACCAGGCTAATGCCTGAACCCTTCCACATACCTCCCACCTTCTGCTTTGTCTCAGATACTGCGGAGTCAAAGGTGAACGGCACCATCATCTCTTTTTCTGAAGAGCCAATAATTCATACTTCTTGCCATCGTTTGTATATATTTGATGGGATTTTAGGTTAATAATGTTTAATAATTGTTTAAATGAAAAATGATTACAACTTTAAGGGTATGTGCACACCACGTTATTTAGTCGCCAGTGGGAATGGCCAAGTTTTGCAAAAAGAAATTGCTTTGGGAAACATAGGCATTTTTTTTGTCCTTTTTTGCAACTTTTGCATAATTTCTGCAGCAGATTTTCCACCACTTTTTTTTTCGTTATGTATACAGATCACTTATTAATGTCAGATCACTTATTTTTCCAGCTTTGCGGATTTTGAAGCTTGAAAAGGTTAGAAGAAGAATGTTTTGACATTGCAGTGCACGTTCGTTCTTTTAAGCATTTTTAAGCACTTTTTCAGGTATGTTTCAGTACTGACATGCCTGGAAAAGACATGGTGTTCGCACGCTCTCAAAGTGTATAGGTTGCTAATCCTCACAATTTTCAAGATATTAGTTTCCAGGCTGTGAACATTACTGTTTTATCTGCAGAGTGTAGGTAGATGCGATTGCATCCAGTGTAGGCAATTCCCTTTAAATTGCACATAGCTGCTGGTTTGTCACAATGTTTCTTTCCACAATCCAAGGCTCTCAGCTCTTTGATTGGGCTAGACGCAATTGTATCCACTTTACAATAAGCAGGAATAGTCATGGCTTCCAGCCTCTGCATGTAGAGCTGGTCATACACTTGAGATACAGTAACTGTTATCTGAGCGTTCATGTGTTTCACAAGGGGAATTAGGAGAAAGCCTCTGCCTGACACCACTTATCAAATTACAACGCAACGATTATTCTCTCCACTGACATTGTTTTTTAGGAGAGAATCCAGACGCCAACATTTGGATGATCAGCCGGCACCATTGAAATCGACAGGTCACTTCTAATGTGCATGAGAGCCTTCAATAACAGTATTCTTATTTAATATTAAAAGGTGAAGGACTGTAGCATAAAATATATTATAAAGTTTTCAGAAGTTTTAATTTGTATAATGATTGCCCTTTACAAAACCAAAAAGTCTCTTGAACTTTTTTCCTTTAACTCCTTCCTGACATTCAAGTCAGAAGAAGGTGTATGAAGCAGGCTCACAGGCTGAGCCTGCCCCACACTAAGTAGATAATGGCTTCGGCCTCTAACAACCACAGATAAAGAAAAGCTCTGTCTGCAAATTGTTAACTGCCGCTGTCTCTGATAGTGGCATTAACAGTGCACCGCCGTGCAGGCGTGTCTTTCTATGTGTCCACTGGCCGCCCTGCAGCATCATCGAGGGAGGCCAATAGTTTGCTATGACAGCCAAGGAACCTGTACATTTTATAAACTGCTAAAGTACTTTATACAATTACCGGTAGATACTATTTGAATTCCATACAGATGTAAAAAAGGGTCAACAGAAAAAAGGGTGTAGTTTGAAACACAGTCATTAACTGAAATAGAAACTGCTGTGTAGGAGGCTTAAAACTGAGTGAGAAACTCTGCTACAAAAGTGAGGCTGTGAAAGACAAGCTCAAATCATAAGTCATCAACCATGACAAGACTGAGCACAGCAACAAAACATCAGGTAGTTATACTCCATCAGCAAGGTAGCTAGCGTTATATGGAGGGCAACGACTACAATTCCCAGAAATAATGGAGACAGCAGCAAACAACATGTTAAGGCAAGTACCCAAAACACCGCCCATCTGACCTGACTGCCATCATTTAAATATCCAGCCAATTTAGGGTGACAGATTCCCTTTAACTATGCATGAAAACATAAGAACTGGGTTGCAGAAAAATGGTCGCACATGCTCTGGGCTGATGAGCTAAAATTTTAAATATTTGGCTGTAACAGAAGGCACTTTGTTGGCGAAAGGGCTGGAAAAACAGTGAATTGTGGTGCAGGTTCCTTGCAAGTTTGGGGCTGCATTTCAGCAAATGGAGTTTGGGGTTTAGTCAGGAATAATTGAGTCTTCAAAGCTGAGAAATACAGGCAGATACTTATCCATCATGCAATACTATCATAGAGGTATCTGATGGACTCCAAATTTATTCTGCAGTAGGACAATGACCTCAGACATACAACCGATGTCATTAAGAACTATCTTTAACTTAAATAAGAACAAGTGGTCCTAAAGGAGATGAAATGGCCCCACCCAGGGTGGACATACTGCACCATTGGTGCAATCTGTGCAGCTGCACATGGGCTCAAGAGATAAGGAGGTATGCTTCCACCTCCAAAGCAGCGCATAATGGGGTTGCATTTTGACGAACTAGTGGACAATTTAATATAAACAAAGAAGTTTCACACTGCATTGCTAGAAATATAGGAAAGATGTATATCTTTGTACCGTGTTTGCTAGAAATAGGCAGACATCTTATTTATTCTGGAATTTGAAGAAGAAAGACTGGTGATATACATGAATACATGCAACCAGGCTTTTTTAGCATGGTTTGTGCACCATCTCTACAGAAAACTGGAAATCCAATTGTAACCCACTACCAGAGATGTCCTTGGCTTTGTTTCTGAACAGCATCTTCACGCAGCTGCCTGGTATATAAAACTGCTGATTTATTCTCTGCAGAGTCTAAAGTCTAAAAGTATGAAGATAATCCTTTACTGTATCAATTTTAGGCCAGATGTTTCCAAAGAATGTTCATATTTACAATTAAGGGAAAAAAAACATTGCATTTTCTGTGTGTTCTCTCGGTAATTTTATGTGGCATATGTATAGATTTATACAATTTTCTAGCAATTAGTTGGATAAAAATAGATGTGCGGCCCATATGTTTATTCAAAAGAGGAATGTAAACATGCTAGATCATGCAATTTTGTGTTGGACTGGAATTAAAAATATCAAGAAAAATTAAGTTGTAATTAAGACAAGTCTTTATGGTTTATTTTTGCTAAGCTCTTAATGTTCAGGACCTCTAAGTAACTGGAACACCTCTACTAAGAGCATTGTGGGCCCAATTACATCTTTTTAAGTCACTTTTCTTTTTTGCCTTGTATTCGTTGCTGATTTTAGCTCTAAATTCATCAAAATGTCATACACAGGTTAATGAATTTTGCAAAAAATAAAAAATGCTCTTTATTTTTGGTCCTTTTCACCTTTTTAGCCTCTTTGTAGAGAAAATGTATAACAAAATTATCAAATTTCCTTTGTCTAAAGTAGACCTGGACAAAGTGCGGTCTGCAGGACACTTGGACTGTTCCTGTCAGGTCCACAAACTGGGACAACCAAATTGCTGGAAACGGGTGCTGCCCAGCTTCTTAATTATGAAGATGCAGATACCAGTGAATACATTGATGAAATAGGGAGCTGTCAGATCCCTCTTCCAAAATTGAGACAGTACATTTGGGAGCAGAGTTAGGTGAGTAGTTTCATTTTTGGAGGCTACAAGGGGATATTTCTGTTGGAGGCTACAAGGGGATATTACATTACATTGAGGGCTAAGAGGAGACATCAAACTGAGTGAGGGGCTGTGAAGGGACATCATACTACGAAGGGGGAACATCATAATGTGGGAAGGGCTGTGTGGGGGCACAATATTGTATGGGGGCTTTGTGGTTATCTCATACAGTGTGAGGGGCTGTGTGGGGACATCATCATGCTTGAGGGACTTTTTGGGAACATCATACTGTGCCACAGGCTGTGAGTGGACAACATACTGCGTCGGTGGCTGTCTGAGAACACAATACTGTGTGTGTGGCTATCTGGGGACATCATACTGTGTGGGGACATAACATTTTGTGAGAAGCTGTGTGTGGAAATCATGTTGCATAAGGGCTTTGTGGGGACATCATATTGTGTGGGAAGCTGTGTGTGGAAATTATGTTGCATAGGGGCTTTGTGGGGACATCATATTGTGTGGGTGCTGTGTGGGGGAATCAAACTGTGGGAGACTGGAGACATCCAATGGCATAGGGGTGTGTTTTGGGACATCATATTATATGAGGTGCTTTGTGGGGACATGACACTGTGTTGCGGGCTTTTTGGGAACATTACCCTGATTTAGGGGCTGGGCTGAGACATCATTCTGTTTCAGGGAACATCATACAGTTTGAGGGGTTGTGTGTGGACATCACACTGTGTTGGTGAACAGTGGGAACATCATATTGTGTTGGAGCTATTGTTCAAGGTACAAGTGCTGAATAACAGAAGTATTATGATTTACTGTTTTTTTACAAACTTTATAAAGCAAGTAAATTATATGGTTTTGAATACATGTTACAATAAGCCCTACAGTAACTTATCTTTCACTAGTCTACAGAACTGTTATAGGATAGGACTACTATAAATGGCATAATTCCAACCTCTGTTCCGTGGGTATCCAAATGGGGTAAAAACCCTGGCACCTCTGCCTATCAGCTGTCACAAACTATTTAAAGGGAATCTGTCACCCCATTTTTGTGATATCAGATAAAGATATCACTGAATTGTGCGTCCCATAAGTAATCTATAGGTACCTATCATATCTCCTGACACCCCAGTTTTGATGTCAAAATACCTTTGTAAAATTCGTTTCTCAGTATGCAAATACATGCGGTCCGGTCCGATGGGCGGCGTTTATTCTCATTCCCCCACCGCCTCCTGTCTTGCCCTACGCACTTCTTTCTTGCGTTCACGTTGGGTTTTCGCGCTTGCGCTTTGAAAAAGCCCTTTGCGCGTGTGCAGTGTGCTTTTCCCAACTGTGGGCAAAGCATAAAATCATTACTGCGCATGCGCCACTATTTTGCTTCACTTTCCTTGCCCCGGAAGTCATCCAAGGCAAACAGTCATTTCCTGGACGCCGGAAAAACTGTCGCATGCGCAGAACTGATTTTCTACTTTTGCCCACTGTTGGGAAAACCACACTGCGCACACGCGAGGGCACTTTTCAACGGGCAAGCGCGGAAACAGTACGCCGTCTGTGATATTCACAGACGAAGATACGTGCAAGAAGCCGAAGAGCGGGGGGGGAATGAGAATAAACGCCGCCCATCGGACTGGACCACATGTATTTGCATACGAGAAACGATCTTTACAAAGGTATTTTGACATCAAAACTGGGGTGTCAGGAAATATAATAGGTACCTATATACCATATAGATATTTGGACGCACAATTCAGTGATGTCTTTATCTGATATCACAAAAATGGGGTGACAGATGCCCTTTAAAAGAATAGAAACTGTGCTGCAGTATCTGGCAGCTTCCGCAGTGTAATGAATTGAGCTGTGCTCTGCAGCTCTGTTCCATGTTATTACATCTGGCTGAGCAGATAACTAGTGGGAGTGTCAAGTGTCAGACACCCACCAATATGATATTGATGACCTATTCACTAGATGGGTCATCAACTTGTTTTGACCGGACAAGCCCTTTCAATATGTAAAAATTGTCTCACTACCCGCCTGAACAAGGCGCAAATGGGCGAGAAAATGATGTACAACATACGTCTGCATGATTACAGTCAATGGCCTTGTCAGCGAATACGCCCGAATCCTTTTTGCAGGAGTTTGGACATATGTCTCAACGAAGTCACTGAACATAATGATAAATGTGATGTGAACATAACCTAAGGCTAGTTTCACACCTGCGTTGGTCAGTGCATGGCCGCCGATAAGCTCCGCCCCCGGCCACGCCTCCTCCCGATCGCTCTGCCTATGGGCGCATG
>VIAB01020877.1:16159-35394 GCA_009801035.1 Oophaga pumilio | reverse complement strand
AGCAGCACTCTCCATTTAGCAGTTAAAATACCGAAGGCACATTCAACCACTCTTCGGGGCCCTTGTTAAACGATAGTTGAAGATTCGTTTCTTTTGTGTCCACATACGTCTCTGCTGCTGACGCAGGATCCGCTGTCTGGCTTCCTCCTTCTCCCGAACAATTCTTGTCAATTGATTAGCCTCCAATGAAAAATCCGCACATATCTTCGCAATATTCACCAAAATCCCCTCCATCTCTTCCACTTGCTATACAACCTTTCAAATAATATGGTGTAAAAACACCCTATTTATAGTGTCCACATAGTTTCCCGTAGCCAATCAGTAGCCAGGCTGAGCAAGGTTAACCCCTGACATGACCAGACCAGGGAAAAGGGAAAAGAAGACTCAAAACCCCGGCTGGATTATGACATCTATGATATACAGTGATGCAAAATCACAGGCTGCATTGAAGCACAGGCACAGATAGGATTTCAAGGAGCTCCGTAATGACAGATATAGGGGTCATCAGCTGACTCCCAGCAGTCATGACAATTTATTGGCGACCCACGATCACGTCACCTGCGTGCTGATGAGCGTCAATAATGATATGTGTGCACATCGTTGCTTGTTAAATGCCGCTGTCAGAGATTGACAGAGGCATTTAGCAAGTTAGTGTTACACCCGGTCTCCGTGCTAGCTCTGCACTCCATCCTGGTCACTCACCTCCTGCTCTTCAAGCTGTCCCTATGCAGCAGCGTGCTCCCTGTCTGGGGTCTCCTGCTCTCTCAGCTTCTCAGCGTCCTGCTCCCTCCCCCATTTCCTGGCATGCTGCCAGCAGGCCTCCAGGGAGAATGCTTAGGATGTGAGCGCGCCTCCCTCTTGTCTCTTAAAGGGACAGCGCGCATTTTTTGAAAATATCAATTTACCAATGGCAGCACACTGATTACTATAACTGGCCACTCCGCCATAGGGGGAGTGCAGGAGCAATGAGTATCTACCATTGCTATATCCGGTTCTGCCTCTGATCTGTCTGCGCTGCGTTAGCAGTCTCTGTGCATTTGCTCATACTATTTGCCTCCTCAGAGTATTGGTATCCTGTATCCTGTGATCCCTGACAACCTCTGCAATCACTTGTGCAAGTGTCATCCCATTCCGCCAACAGCCATCCGAATCCGTGGACTGTGACAAGGTTACTGGAGCCAGCCTGCTACCATCTACCCGGAACCAGGACCTTCCTCACCTGTGTCTACCTCTCCATGGTCTCTTCTATTATATCTGTTACCCCTTTTGGTCCCGCTGGGACAGCTTCCACGTGTCCAGGGTCTAACTGGAGGTAGCACCTGTGTCCTCCGGGTATTCCATTCTGGTCCTGTTCGAGGGGCTTTACTACGGGTACCCGGGGCTCACTAGTTATGCCCCCTTCGGAGCCCCCCGGACGGTGGTCCCACTGTTCCACTTCAAATATAAAAGACGAATGTGAGCTTCACCATCTCAGCCTCTGCTTCCATTCGTTATAGTTAGCAATCGTGGGCGGAGCCCTGCTGCACCTGCAATTGTTAGATCCTGGTATCACGCACAGTGTGGGAAAACCAAGTGTAACATGAAGGGAAATGGGGAAGGGGGCCCCGACACTAGGGAAGGGATTTGGAGACCCCTAGACTAGATCTACTCTCTCCCTTGCACTCCTACCGAGTCCCTATACTGGTTCCTCACCAGTTGCCGAGCAGGAACCTCAGGCCCTGAATCTCCCTGAGGCCTAAGTCTTGAATAGGGAACGGGAGGGAGATGCGCACTAGGCAGTCTCCGCTAACCTAAAGACGGTAAGGAGAGACAAACAGGGGAACACTTAGCTGAATCGCCAGATACGGGTATCAGATGAGGGATCCCAGCCACAGGACTGGAGCACTCCGAATAGATCCACACTCGAGCATACACTAGTGGAAATGAAGCTATTACCCGCACTGGGTCACAGCTGAGCCACTAACTAAATAGGTCCAAACTACTCTGAGGAGGTCGACACTGGGTACTAGAGGCAGATGGTTCAGGGAGCAGTCTGCATGGACAGGCGCTCAGACCTTCTGAGGCCAGATGCAGGATGACAGCCTGTCACCTCTGAAGCGCTCGTGACACCTGGCTGTAATACACAGTCATCATTTGTCTGGTATGGGGCAGGCTTGCTGCTTGAACCTGCTCCATACACCCACTTCCAACATGTGCTTTACATATAGAGCAGATGCAGTGAAGGGGTTAATAAAAAATATAAATTGCCCCGCAGCACGGAATAAAGAACAATTACACTTTTCCAAAATGGTGAGTGCCACATATACTTACTATCTTCAGGAGCTATGCATACTTTGATGCCGAGCACCTGACACCATTCGGCAAAACCGCACCAGCTCTTTGGCTACGAATCTGCTATTCCACTACAGTAATTTTATTTTTTGCTAGTGCCGTTACTCTTTTTATAGACTTTAAGAATTATTATTATAATTACACCTACTACATTTTGGGATAGGATCTTGAAGATGAGAATACCACTTTAACTGTCGCTTTACTCTGTCTGCCCTGGCAGTCTGTTGCGGGGCAACTTAGAGAGAGCCTGTCAGGTCCCCCATGTCCCCAGAACCAGCAGCATTTGCGTTTGCATATGTAAACACACTGCCTAACAGTCCTTATGTTATGTTACATACATAAACAGATCTTTATAAAAAGTATTTCTAAAGTCCATTTATGATATGAAAATAAGAGTTTTCACTAGTCGAGGGGGCAATAGTGTCCCCAGACTAGTCGGCCTACTAAGCTTGTTATCATGCCCCGGTGGGCATGATCATAACTTACAAGAACCGGCGACATCCCAAGCACAATACTTACCTCGCGCAGGGCTTCTTACCCGCTCATCATTGATCGTTTGAAGCCGAGTGTACTCTTGCCGGCTTCAGCGAGGTGTACTGTGCACGATCAGAAGTGCAGAATCTATCCTATAGTTTCCCTGTATATTACACACTAATAGGCCCACGACTGTCTATCAGCCCTACTGCTCCTATCTATCACTAACTAAACACTGAACTATGTTCTATAATTTCCTTACCCCTGAGCTGAGTGTAGCAGGTCACCTTAGGCATTACCAACACAGCAACCACACAGCAGCATCAGTATTTATAACAATCTATGCATTTTACAATACATAAACCGCAATAAAGCCACATGTCACAGTGCACACTTGACAATTATTGTCTTCAGGGACAGGTATATGACAGTCTCTGTCACACCCTTACAAAGATCTGAAAGATAACATGATGGCATCACTGGAAATAAGAGACGATAAAACTGACAGTGATCAGAGGTCAGCACATACCCATACCATAAGTGAGCAGATTCAACCAAACCCATGTATAGAACCAATGGGTTCAACAAGAGAAAACAAAGGTAAACCACATGTACATCTTCCATAGAAGCTGCTGAGAAGGAATGTTGGAGTATACAACAGTTGCAGGCTTAAACCGTATTATTCCCATAATTGTCAACTTCACTGGACATCTCAGCTAGACTTCACCATTACGTGCCAGACACATTCATCCTTGATCTTGGAGACCTCATATAGTAACATTTCCAAGTCTGCATGTCTTCCAATTCTCTTTTCCTGTACAATAACTCCTTCTCTAAGAACAAAACACTGAATTGAAAACTCTTACCTAATGGGTCACAGAGACTTTTTTGCGGAGGCTATTTGAATTCTTAAAGATTTTGTTTCAATGAGTATTTCTGTCATAAATATTTATGGCAATGCCACAGAAAGAGCAATTCTAATACAGCGAGGACAATGTGTGCAAGGAGGAAATCTAATTAGAACAATGGTAGCAAATGTAGCAGAGCAAGAAAAGCAGCCTCTTGTGTAGCTGAACTGGAACCATGGCAGCAGAGCTGTAATAGTGAGGTAGCAAAATTGATAAAGGCAGTAAGGAATAGTTGTAGTTGAGCTGAGTTTTAAACTGAGGTTCATTGAAGCAGAACCGGCACATTGCTGTAGCAGAGTTGATTCAATGATGAGAAACCAGTGTAGCAGAGCCAATTTCGCAATGAAGGCTCTATGTAGTAAATTTGAAACAGTGCAAAATTGACTCAACAAAGAGGAACTGGTGTAACAAAACTGAGTTTGTAATAGAGGTCAAAGCATCAGATTTTACTCAGGTACAGTACAGACCAAAAGTTTGGACACACCTTCTCATTCAAAGATTTTTCTGTATTTTCATGACTATGAAAATTGTACATTCACACTGAAGGCATCAAAACTATGAATTAACACATGTGGAATTATATACTTAACAAAAAAGTGTGAAACAACTGAAAATATGTCTTATATTCTAGGTTCTTCAAAGTAGCCACCTTTTGCTTTGATTACTGCTTTGCATGCTCTTGGCATTCTCTTGAGGAGCTTCAAGATGTAGTCACCAGAAATGGTCTTCCAACAGTCTTGAAGGATTTCCCAGAGATGCTTAGCACTTGTTGGCCCTTTTGCCTTTACTCTGCGGTCCAGCTCACCCCAAACCATCTCGATTGGGTTCAGGTCTGGTGACTGTGGAGGCCAGGTCATTTTTGTGCCTCAAAACCCCCCAAAAATGAAATTTGATAAAAAAAATGCATAGCTATATTTATACTGCAGTCACATACGTCCATCTGAGGTGTGCAAATTTGCCTTGCATTGTAAGATAGCATTTTTTTGAGCTTTGATATTTTATATGGCATTAAGCATGCTACAGTTGGGCCTCAACCCCACTACCCTCCCCAAAAAAAAAAATCACATTGCTATATTGATACTGCATTCATATACATCCATCTGAAGTGGGCAAATTTTTCTGGCATTGTAATACTTTCATTTTTTTCATGCATTGACATTTTATACCACATTTATCGTGCTGAAGTTTAGCCTCAAAATACACACAAAGAAACTTTGGTTACAAGCAGCATTGCTATACTGATACTACAGTCTTATTCATCCATCTGTAGTGGGCAAATTTTGCTGGCATTGTAATATTGTCGGCAATGTTTTCTCAACAGGAATATATCACATGTAATTTAAAATGGGCAAGTTGCTTGGTAAGGGATGGGGAAGTGGATGTAATGCAGATGGTGAGTGCAGAGGACAAGGACTTGGGCAAGGTGAAACTGTGCCTGCCGTGGAAGCACAACAAACACACACATCATGTCGATATTTCTGTGTGGGCACAAATAAAAGTCAGGTCGAGGTTAAGAAAGTAGCTTAGCATTAAATAAAAGTTGCTGCAGCTATGTGTACCATTTTATGTATTCCTCTTTACTATCTTTCATAGTTTGGCGGTATGTACATTTACACAAGATTCCAAAAGAGCAACTTTCTTAACCAGTTTCATAGGAGTGGCATAAGAACTGTATACCTAAACTGGAGCATAATTTTAATCAATTATTACTATTACCATTTGCAGTATGAGGCTTTATATTTATTCAAACTTCAGTGGTTCACTGCTATGTTCTGTACAATGCTACATTGATTAGTGATGACTTCTATATTTATTCAAAAGTTCTAGACAAATGCAGCAACAGTAAATGCCAATTCAGATTATTTTTCCGAAGAAATTCTGCTACAGTGATTAAAATGTACTTAGTGCTCCATAAACGCATAAGTTCATAGGTTCTTTTATGTCTAGTGGAAAAAGACAGTACCAATATGTTTTCCTGTGCTTTCATGACAAATGCTTGTTTTCTGCTGACTTCCTTTCAGGTGGAAATCTGTCCTCTGCTCACTCCACACAATAAATTATACAAATTTCATTCAAAAGTCAATACAGAATTGTAAATCATGGCAATGAAGCATTCCAGGGATTACTGTTTTATATATATTTCAGCTGTGGTTTAATATTATGGATCATTCCAATGGTTTGTTTTTATTAATTTATTAACTAGTCTCCCAGCATATAATTCGGCTAGTATTATCTAATTTAAAAAACTCCAAAAACAAAAAGAACTGGGCAACATAATATAAGAAAATCTATTTATTGAGTAAAGGGTATGCCACACTAAGCGAGATCGCTAGCGAGATCGCACCTGCGTCACCATTTATGATGCAGTAGCGATCTCGTTAGCGACTTAGCTGTGTGTGACATGTAGCGGCGATGTGGCCCCTGCTGAGATGTCGCTGATCGCTCATGAATGTTCTGAGCCGTTTTTTGGTCGTTGGTGTCCTGCTGGTGAGCCTGAATCGCTGAGTGTGACACCCTTTATGAACGACTTCACCAGCATCGCAGGTGGGACTAGGTTTTCCCAACGACCGCAGAGGTCGTTATACAGATCGCTGATGAGTTGTGTTTGGAATCACAGATCGCTGATGAAATGTGTTTGGAATCACAGATCACTGATGAGTTGTGTTTGGAATCACACAGCTAGTCGCTAACGAGATCGTTACTGTGTCATAAATGGTGATGCAGGTGCGATCTCGTTAGTGATCTCGCTAGCGATCTCGCTTAGTGTGGCATACCCTTAACAATGTATACTCATTATCTCCATTTGATTGAGCTATACGCTTATGCTATCTGTGTCTAGTATACTTACTTAGGCGCTTATGGTAGTGTTATCAAGATAGTTTCTGTATCATAGTCCACAGTTTTATGTGCATCTGGCGTTGTTGTACTTCTTGCTTTTTCTCTTGTAATTTTATCTCTTGTTACTCAATAAATAGATTTTCTTATATTATATTGCCCAGTTCCTTTTATTTTTGGAGTTTCTCATTTGGGAAGGGCTTTTTGTTATAATTGGACCTTATTTTGGTTTATTATTATCTAATTTAGTTATTCCTTTCTATCTGAAAAGCCGTGGTATTCTACTCTTTAGTTTGATCATGTGATTACTTATGATCACTTGGAAATTTAAGGGCTTCTCTGAAGGGAGTGTCACAGTCCCAGTTACCAGAAATCTCTGTATGATAAAATTGCAGGTACTATACCACTGAAGTATCCCACATGGTGGAAAGAAACCTTTGTCATAGTTACTGATGATCATTACACAGCTCCTGACATACAGTTATAATCTAGATTCTACATTGTAGAATAAGACAGATCTACATCCTGACTGTACAATTACTTACAGTATCTGATACTTACATACAGTGAGTACGGAAAGTATTCAGACCCCTTTAAATTTTTCACTCTTTGTTTCATTGCAGCCATTTGGTAAATTAAAAAAAATCATTTTTTTTCTCATTAATGTACACTCTGAAACCCCATCTTGACTGAAAAAAACAGAAATGTAGAAATTTTTGATAATTTATTAAAAAAGAAAAACTGAAATATCACATGGTCATAAGTATTCAGACCCTTTGCTCAGACTCTCATATTTAAGTCACATGCTATCCATTTCCTTGTGATACTCCTGGAGATGGTTCTACTTCTTTATTGGAGTCAAGCTGTGTTTAATTGAACTGATAGGACTTGATTTGTAAAAGCACACACCTGTCTATATAATACCTCACATATCACAATGCATGTTAGACCAAATGACAATCATGAGTTCAAAGGAACTGGCCAAGGAGCTCAGAGACAGAATTGTGGCAAGGCATAGACATGGACAAGGCTACAAAAGAATTTCTGCAGTACTCAAGATTCCTAAGAGCACAGTGGCCTCCATAATCCTTAAATGGATGAAGTTTGGGACCACCAGAAGTCTTCATAGACCTGGCCGCCCAGCCATTCTGAGCAATCGTGGGAGAAGAGCCTTAGTGAGAGAGGTAAAGAAGAACCCCAAGATCACTGTGCCTGAGCTCCACAGTTGCAGTAGGGAGATGGGAGAAAGTTCCACAAAATCAACTATCACTGCAGCCCTCCACCAGTCAGGCATTTATAGCAGAGTGGCCCGACGGAAGCTTCTCCTCAGTGCAAGACATATGAAAGTCCGCCTAGAGTTTGCTAAAAAACACATGAAGGACTCCCAGACTATGAGAAATAAGATTCTCTGGTCTGATGAGATGAAGATAGAACTTTTTGGTGATAATTCTAAGCGGTATGTGTGGAAAAAAACAGGCACTGCTAATCACCTGCCTAATACAATCCCAACAGTGAAACATGGCGGTGGCAGCATCATGCTATGGGGGTGTTTTTCAGCTGCAGGAACAGGACGACTGGTTGCAATTGAAGGAAAAATGAATACAGCCAAGTACAGAGATATCTTGGATGAAAATCTCTTCCAGAGTGCTCTGGACCTTAGTCTTGACCGAAGGTTCACCTTCCAACAAGATAATGTCCCTAAGCACACAGCTAAAATAACAAAGGAGTGGCTTCAGAACAACTCTGTGACCATTCTTGACTGGCCCAGCCAGAGCCCTGACCTAAACCCAATTGAGCATCTCTGGAGAGACCTGAAAATGGCTGTCCACCAACGTTCACCATCCAACCTGACGGAACTGGAGAGGATCTGCAAGGATGAATGGCAGAGGATCCCCAAATCCAGGTGTGAAAAACTTGTTGCATCATTCCCAAGAAGACTCATGGCTGTACTAGCTGTTTTTTTCAGTAAAGATGGGGTGCAGAGTGCACATAAGTGAGAAAAAAGGAACTTTTTTGAATTTGCCAAATGGCTGCAATGAAACAAAGAGTGAAAAATTTAAAGGAGTCTGAATACTTTCCGTACCCACTGTATTAGCTTGCTTATAAGATAATAGAGGTGAGGATAATCACTGTTTTCTCTTTGCAGGTAGAGATGGTAGTGGTTTTAGCTGCTCATCTGAGGCTGTGTTGATGCACAATGGATTTTATAGTAAAGCACAGAGAAAAAATGCAGGGTGGTATCTTGGAATCAAGATGTAGTCTGAAGAAAAGCAAATATCAGGTAGAACTACATAGAAGTGAGAATACCATGTAATAGGAGAGAAGAGTGTGATAGGCAATCAGGTGAAAAATGCAGAGAAGGAAAAAAATACTGAACTACTTCAAGTAAGTTCTTCAGCATAAATGAATTCTTACAATAACTAGATGCAATATTTTAAAGTTTTACGGCCTGTGTTTAAAGGGGTTGTTCCAAGAATAATGTACATTTAAAAGCAAAAGATCTTGGAATAATAAAATGTTCCATAACTGTGTGTAGTTTATGAGAAATGTTCCTGTGCTGTGATAATCTTGTAAATGTGCCCCTGCTATCTACTATCTTAGTTGTTGTGTCTTACCATGCAGAGCTGCTCCAGTCCATGGTTGGTCTTCAAGGGGTGAATGTATAAATAAGTACAGTTATGGCAGAAAGTGTTGGCACCCTTGAAATTGTTTCAGAAAATGAAGTATTTCTCAGAAAATTATTGCAATTACACATTTTGTTATACACATTTTGTCGGGGCAGCACGGTGGCTCAGTAGATAGCACTACAGCCTTCTCTTTCTGCTCTCCATGTTTAGTGTGGCACACACAGACAAAAATGCAAAGATTTAGTTAACTTCTCCCTCCCCTTTTTATCTGGTTTCAGGAGTGATTTTCATATTGCCCACACCTGTTACTTGGCACAGGTTAGTTTGAATGAGCATCATATGCTTGAAACAAAGTTGTTTACCCACAATTTTGGAAAGGGGTCCAACAATTTTGTTGAGACCATTTTTGGGGTTTTGTATGAAATGATGTCCAATTTGCCTTTTTTTGTGTTTTTGTGTTGTTCCAATACACACAAAGGAAATAAACATGTATATCAAAACATATGTAATTTTAATAATTTTCTAGGAAAGATGCTTCATTTCCTGGAACAATTTCAAGCATGTCAACACTGTCGGACAGTACTCTACATAGACAAGACAACTGGGGCTCACAACTGCAGATTTCTGCACATTTCATTCTCTGTCTGTTTTCTCATAGGAGTGAGTGTATCTTCCTGTCACCAGTTTCAGTTAGCTCAATATAAATCAAGTCCTTGACATGTGAGCTCAAAAGCTGCTGGAGCTCTTGCATCACTCACTTGATTTATGATGAGGTAAAAGTGCTATATATGAAGCAAAAACACTTGCTCCTGTGATAAAACAAACGGGTAGAAAAATGTCTTATCTTGAAAAAGCAGTAGCTGTGAGCCCTTGTGTCATCTATATACTCAAATAAGACAGTACATAACAGGGGCACATTTTTAGTAGTATGTTGGCAAAGGAAAAAAATAACACATCCAGTTGTGGAACTTATTACTATTTCAAAATCTGTTGATTAAAATGTATTTTGTCTGTTGGAAAATCCATTCAAAATATGTATCACAAAAGAAACAATTAAAAAGGTGAAAAAATTACATCTTCCCTGATCTGATAAGAAGATTGTAAATAGTGATTTGCTGGTAAGGCGCCCCTTTAAGGTATATCTGTCCATTAATTCATGCTGCCTGAAACACAGGCAGCATACTGTACATGAGAGAGAGACTAGATCTTTACAACTATGTTGTGTTTCAAAGGAAACATTGAACAGGGAGTCGGTGACTTAATTGACTAGTCACAGGGGGGACACGTCCTGATCTTGACTGACAGTTCCCTCTCTATGTGTGTAAAGTGTTAACTTAAGATATTTTATGGTACTGTTATAAACAACCTTGTCTTTGGAACTAATATTTGGGAACTATGCATAAGTATAATTTAGTATTATATGACACTGACTTTGTGGCAAACATGGTATTCAAGCAATTATATGCAATTTTTTTGGGGGGTGCAATGCATGATACTGTTATTTGGGCGCAGTACTATAGGTTGATAATCGTTAGGTACCATATGCTATGGATATATGGAAACTTTATGAGACTACAATTATGATAAAACAAGATGTTACTGTCATGTTTGGCTGCAGCCTCCGAGAAGCGGCCCAGCCCATAATTGCCTCGACGCTGACCGACCACCATGGCGTGGGGCGGGCGTCCACCGGGGACGCAATATGGACCCTCCATACCGCAGAGGGGGACCCGGGCCTACCCAAACTAGGTAAGGGCAGAGACCGGGGTTCTGTGGCAGCTGAGCATGTGGACAAGGAAGAGACACATAGAACTTGATTACACCGCACAACTTCAGGTATAGGGAAGTAAAGTTTACTAAAGTAAATAAGTGAAGACACAGTACAAAAATCAAACATGACTATGTAAAGCTCCCGATTCCACACCTTCCAGAAGGGTATCACCCAGAGGACTCCAAGGTACCAAAGGATCACCGCGGCACACATAGGTGGGACATCAGGACACAGGCATGACATCAGGGTACACGAGGTCATCAGAACGTAGACAGGACACATGAGGACATCAGAATCACAAACTCAGGAACACGAACTGGATCTCAGGAACATGGACCGGATCTCAGGAACACGGACCGGACATCAGGAAACTGGACATCAGGAACAAAGCCTGGATCTCAGGAACACGGACTGGATCTCAGGAACATGGAATCAGGAACATGGACTGGATCTCAGGAACACGGACTCAGGAACATGGAATCAGGAGCAAGGACCGGACATCAGGAACACGGACCGGACATCAGGAACACGGACTGGACATCAGGAACATGGACACAGGAACACGGAATCAGGAACACGGACTGGACATCAGGAACACGGATTGGACATCAGGAACGCGGACACCGAAACACGGACTGGACATCAGGAGCACGGACACCGGAACACGGGCTGGATCTCAGGAACATCAGAACACTGGCATCGGACTCTGGACATCTGGCAACAATCGACAGGTTCCGGACATCGGCCTGCGGACATCAGGCTCCAGACATGAGGCCGCAGTATCAGGCTCAGGACATCTGGCAATGATCGGCAGGCTCCGGACATCAGGCAGGGAAGGATCGGATCCGGACATCTGGAAGCGATCTAAAAAGGAATATTACATCTAGATACAGAATAGGGTCTTAATATATTTAAATCATAATGATCCCTAACAACACTTTATTGATTAAAATAACCAGATCACTGGTCCACACCACCAAAGACAAAAAAACAAAAAACAAAAAGTGTTCAAACAAACACAAAAAAGTGTAATATAAAATGGGGAGATCCTAGAAGCCCTGTTATTGGCTATTCTGATACCTTCCTGGCCGCGGAGGTTGGCACCCTAGGGGGGAACGCTGTGGCGCCCCCGCTCAACGATGGCTGACCCTAGGAGCCCTGATACACACTGCAGCCACTAAAGGGGTCCAACCCGATGAAGGAACCCCTATGACTATACATAGATCAATCCAATGTCTAAAGAGGAACCCTATACCCCAGACTTATATAAAATCAACTGAACATACAGGCAGATAAATGGCAAATTGGAGGACTTACTGCCACACTTAGCGATCTCGTTAGCGATCACGATAACGACGCAATCGTTGGTGTGATCTCTTTTAGGTTGCTAGTAGCTGCCAAACAGGAGATCTCATAAACGACACATCAGCGGTCAGCGATCTCTTTAACGACTTTGGCAGTCGTTAGGATGTCATTAGCATGTACTGAGCGCTTCTGATTCATAGGAATTTCCAGCATCGCTCCTGCTCTCTGCGTCCTTCTAGCCTGCTTTGCAACTTCTGCGATCCTCTCTGTGACGCAAAAGAGAACTTACAGATATTGCTATTCACTCTGTGACGCAAAACAGTCATGCGTCACAAACGAGGTCGCTCGTCGTTCGCAAAAGGTGCCAAACACAGCGATTCAGGCTCACCAGCGGGACACCAACAATCAAAAAACGGTCCAGAACTCTAGTGAACGATCAGCGACATCACAGCAGGGGCCACATCGTTGGTACATGCCACACACAACGAGGTCGCTAACGAGATCGCAAAATAGTGACATTTTAGTGATCTCGTTTGCGATCTCGTTTAGTGTGGCATACCCTTTAGTTTACACAATCAAATGCCTAGAAACTGGAGGCTCATTTAAATAGTGATAGCATAACTGGCCATTGTGTGCTTATTAACTTGACTGATTAGTGGATCAGCATAACTGGCCATTGTGTTCATCTGAACTTAAAGCACATTGCATATATCACAAGCCACAACTTATTTATGATTACCCAAACACTATAGATTGATCACAATCTGGAAACAAACGCAAATTAATTGCTTATAATTTAGTGATCTAAGCCACATATGATAAAGACCAGGCAGATATAGATGTGTGACATTATTAGATGTATAAAGGTTCAGTTGCCCCACACTCCAGCAACTATCTCCCATATAACAAAGATATATAAATCTAACCACATGTAATCAATTGGGAATCAAAAAAAAGGAGGGGGGCTTAGCAAGGTATATAGCATATGATCCAGATATGAAATGCCATCACTGTAGTAAGTAAACTGGTACTCATCTCCTCCATGCCATCTGCCGCTACTGAATACCGCCTCAACGTGTTTCACCCCTGTAGGCTCATCAGGAGGCCAGATAAATGAGGAGACTATTGCCCCAATATGGTGTGATCAAAAATAAGTAAACCGATACCTAACTCACCCTGCTTATATACCACTCCTTCTCAATTATCATGATAACGTCAGGAAAAAGCACCTGCTGTGCAGATACTGGCTGGAACGCACGCCGGCTTAGAAAACGCCCACCTACCTCCACGTGGAGCAGTGGACCTGCGCATTATAGTTGAACAATTGCCAAATAGCCCACTTCCGGATGGAGGAACGCACACCACTCCAAAGACCGCCCACCTCTTCATTTGCTCCCTATAGAGCCAAAGACATCAGCGCAGTCTGTTTGCGCATGTCCATGACATCAGCATTGTCTAACTGCGCATGCCACTGACGTCACTCCCTGGTGGGGGAAAAAAACAGCATCGTAGTGCCTACAGCGCTTGCTCAGAGCATCATTCTTCCTAGGTAACCGTTACCAAGTATACATAAACTTTTCCAATAAAGGATGATTTTTATGCAAACTCTATTTCAAGTGCAATAACTATCATATATTCAGGAAGGAAATAATTAGTTTCAAAACGAAGCCTTAATTTAAAGTAGGTATAGCTAACAGGGGGTCACAAATGAGAAATATATGATTAACATGACAATTCACGAATGCTCCATCAATAAGGAGCCCAAAACAAAAAAATGGAAAGACCAGTCTTTTTATTCATAAAGGTCCCTATTAATTCAATTCAAGGAAAATGGATAGCACAGTCCTAAAGAAAACATGCAAAGGACAATTGCTCATTTATACCCCTGGGTTCTAGACTATCCAGTCTAAAGATCCACTCGCATTCTCTCTTAAGGATTGTCTTGTCTATATTACCACCTATTGGATTAATTTTAACCACTTCAATAATCATAAATTTAATTTCCTCCAAATTCCCTTGATGATATATATGTATGTGTTTAGCTAATGGGGTGTCCCTATTGTTTCTGATGTCTCCTATGTGCTCACCAACCCTTTGTCTGAATTCCCTCTTGGTTTTTCCAATGTAGTCCATGGGGCATGAACAAGTAGCCATATAGACCACACCTGTCGTCTTGCAGTTTGAAAAATCCCTCTGGTAGAAAACCTTTTTTGTCGCTGAGCTAGTGAATGACTTTCCAGGTTTCAACCACCTGCACATTTTACAGTTTTCACATTTGTGGAAACTACAGGGTCTCCTATCTAGCCAAGTCCCCATATTAGCGGGTCTTTTATACAGACTATGTACCAACATGTCTTTTATTGATTTACCTTTCCTGAAGGTGATATTTGGACGTGTTCCCACTATATCCTTAAGATCAGGATCTAGGCCTAGGATGTCCCAATGTCTATTAAAAATCTGTCTAACCGCCTGATGTTTGCGGTCAAATGTGCCTATGATCCTGATTTCTTCAGGCGAAACCTTTTTATCTTGTTTTTGTAGTAGTCTGTGTCTATTCTCATCTTTAGCCCATTTGAAGGCTGTATTGATCACATGTGCAGGATAATTTTTCTCCCTAAATCTATTTGCCATATCACCCGCCTGACTGAGAAACAATTTGTTGTTAGAGCAGTTTCTTCTAAGTCTAAGGAGCTGGCCCTTAGGGATACCTCTCTTAAGAGCAGTAGGATGATGACTTTCCCAGTGTAGGAGACTGTTGGTACTTGTTGGCTTGCGATAAATGTTCGTCATAATCTCCCCATGCATTTCTCTACTAATTTTGACATCCAAAAATGCCAATTCATTTTTGTGAATTTCTGAAGTGAATCCCAGACCTAGATTATTCTGGTTTAGTTCTCCTATAAAGTCATCGAATTGTTCTTTAGTACCTGTCCAAACCACAAGCACATCATCAATAAACCTGTACCAAATTGTTATGTGGTTTTGCCACCATTTGTTTTCACCCCCAAAAACCACAGTCTCCTCCCACCAGCCCAGGAACAGATTTGCATACAATGGGTGCAGGGACTCCCCATCGCAGTGCCCCTGAGCTGGTGGTAGTATTTTCCATCAAAGAAAAAGGTATTATGGGTGAGTACATAATTCAAAAGTGAAGCTACAAAGTCATTGTGTTCCCTACACATGACCGATCTTTGTTGAAGGAAATACATAACACCCTCAATTCCTGCTGTGTGCGGTATACTGCTATACAGGGCTTCCACATCAATGGATGCCAACCATGTGTTTTCATCAAGATGCAATCCTTCCAACTTAAGCAATAAATCAGAGGTATCCCTCAGATATGACGGTAGGGATAATACAAATGGACGAAGGATTTGATCTATGTAAAGACCACAATTTTGTGGCAAAGAATCAACTCCTGAAACAATGGGGCGTCCCTTAAGGGGATTGTACCCCTTATGAACTTTTGGTAAAGTGTAAAAAGTAGCCACCAGTGGGAACTTCGGTAAAAGGAAATCATATTCACTTTTAGATACAAGTCTTGTGGAGAGGGCCTCTTCAAGAAGCTCTTTAAGTTCCTCTTTAGACATAGGATTGATCTATGTATAGTCATAGGGGTTCTTTTAGTCATCGGGTTGGACCCCTTTAGTGGCTGCAGTGTGCATCAGGGCTCCTAGGGTCAGCCATCGTTGAGCGGGGGCGCCACAGCGTTCCCCCCTAGGGTGCCAACCTCCGCGGCCAGGAAGGTATCAGAATAGCCAATAACAGGGCTTCTAGGACCTCCCCATTTTATATTACACTTTTTTGTGTTTGTTTCAACACTTTTTGTTTTTTGTTTTTTTGTCTTTGGTAGTGTGGACCAGTGATCTGGTAATTTTAATCAAGAAAGTGATCTAAAAAGGAACCCAAGCGGTCTGGTGCAAGAAGGATTCAGGAACATAACACAACAGACACAGTTCAGACAGTCAGGTACAGGATCAAGGATTCAAGCCTGGAATTACCACCTCCAGGATAGGCGAGCCTGGAATTTCCGCCTCCAGGACAGACTCGGAAACGGGTACAGGATCAGGGATTCAAACCTAGAATTACCGCCTCTAGGATAGGCACAGGGACTGGTACAGGAACACACAACACACATGGCAAGATTCAGAAGCTATGTGAGTGGCTAAGGCCCCGCCCATAGGGCAGGGAGCCTTTATATATGACCTGCCCCTCAGCAATTGGCTGGGGACAGCATTTTAAGTACACACACTAACCCTGACAAAAGCAGGGCAGGTGTGGCCCGCTTACCCTATGCAGCCAACCACAATTCAGCACAGCAAGGGCACCTGGAAATGGCTGCAGCCTAAACACACGTAGCAAGTCATGCACCACTGCAGAGGACCCTGACCTACGGGTAGCTTCCACAGCAATAGCCAGGGACCGCACATGCGGGTGGTCATGCAGCGCAGCGGAGACACCCACGCATGCATGGCTACGCAGCGGAACTGGGAACTGAGCATCATCCATACAGGTAACGGATAACAGTATCCCAGCTCAATTAGGGGGAAAAGGAGCAAAGGGTTAAAGCACAGACATGCATTGTCACGCCGACAACCAAGTACCGACAGAACAGCGTGACAATTACATATGAAGCCCTATGTAACATCTTTATAAAGAGTTTAGTGAGTATCAAGTTTTATTGTGACAGAGAAAAAATATTTGTTTTAGTGTATTCCAGAGGAAGCAGAAAAAAATGTATCCTAGCTTCTGCTGGTGTAGAATTCACTAAAGCAGCTGGATTTTCACTTGTATTGCACAGTTCAAGTAATTGAGTAATGATTGCTCGACTTGTTTTTGGCCCCCTCCCAGGTAAAACATATGAACTGCTTGAACGAGTATATTTGCATTTCCAAGATAAACATAACTCTGTTTCATAATGCCAGAGGTAGTTTATGCTGAACAGTGGTCAGTTGTAATTTAGAATTTACATAATACTGGCTATGAGCTGGAGCCGACAGATCACTCTTTACAATGCAGTGTATCAGAGACTTTTGAAGATTTTGTTATCAGACTTTATCTAGACTAATACTACATTCTATGGGATAGTAAGTAGAGATGAGCGAATGTGTTCGGAAAACGATCGCCAAGCATAAATTCGGCACGAATATGGTATATTTGGATTGGTAACACGAGCATTTTTCTTAAAATCAGAAAAAGTTAGTAACATTTGGTAAAAGATAGAATAAAGCCAGCAATTCATGTGCTGCGTTCAGTAAAATCACAGAGTGAAAGGTTAGAATAGAATAGACAGAATAGATATATACACATAGAATACATAAATATATAAATGTCAGTGACAGACACACATATACAGTGTATATATATATATATATACACTGTATATTACAAACATTTATAGATAGAAGAAAAGCCATCAATTCAGCAGCCGCATAATGTAAAATCACAGCAGGAGCCGACAGGATAGAAGAGATGGATTAGATACAGTAAATCAGTAAATACATATAGAATAGATAGATAATTAGATGTCTGTGACAAATACAATTAGTACAGTGTGTGTGCAATTTACTGAACATGTATTTAATTAATAAAAGATTATTTATCAGAAAAAAAAGGCGTGGGCTCCCACGTAATTTTCATAACTAGCAGAGGGAATGCTGATGGCTGGGGCCAATGTTTATAGCCTGAGAAGAGGGTAATACCCATGGAGCTTCCCAGGCTATTAATATCAGCTTATAGCTGTATACTTAGCCCTTCCTGGCTATTAAAATGGGGGACCCTAAAAAAAATGATGTAGAGTCCCCCTATAATTAATAAACAGCAAAGGTTATGCAGACAGCTGGGAGCTGATATTAATAGCCTAGGAAGGGGCCATGGATACTGCCCCCTCCCCGGCTAAAAACATCAGCTCTCAACTGCCCCAGAAAAAGCGCATCTCTAAGGTTCGCCAATTCTGGTGCTTAGCCTCGCTCTTCCCACTTGCCCTGTAGCTGTGGCAAGTGGGGTGATAGTTGGGGGAGTTGATGTCACTTTTGTAGTATCAGGTGACATCAAGCCCCTAGGTTAGTAATGGAGAGGCGTCAATAAGACGCCCCCATTACTAACAGCATAGTCACATTGTAAGAAAACACAGACACCCAGAAAAAAAGTCCTTTAATTGAAAGAAAGACACAAACTCCTTTAATAATCTTAAGTAAACCATACTTACGACCTCGCCTATTCTCGAGAAACCCACGTCATCAGCAAAAGAGGTAAAAAACAAACAACAATATTCCTCATCTTTCCACAGAGATGCTTTTAATACATTTGTCTCATGAAGGGTCTAGCTCTGTTACATCTAGATGGCAGACTGCATGGTTGCATGATGCGACCATGCAACCGGTCATCCAGCAGACTCTGAGCACCGTGTACTCAGTGTCTGCCTGTGAACTGCTATTCCCTACTATTCCCTGTCTGAGGGCACTGAGAAAGTTCTCTTGTTCGCTGTGCCGTCAGACAGGTCCTGTGAGTTTACAGCCAATGAACTCACTTCACCTATTTGACGTCAGCGCGAGCACCGTGGGAAGCGAAGCTAAGTATCAGAATTGGCGCATCTTAGAGATGCGCCTTTTCTGGGGCAGCTGAAAGCTGGGTTTTTAGCCTGGGGGCAGTATCCACGGCACCTTCCTAGGCCCCTTCCTAGGCTCGCAGCAGTTAATTCCCCAATAGTTCTCAGCCTGGACGGTGGCATCTTGGCACCATCCAGGTTGAAAACTATTTATCCCCCGCACATGGATTACAGCGTGGGACAGAAAGACTGACAGGTATGGTATATTGTTGTTCAATTTTAGTTTTATTATAGGAGAACGAGGGCTTCAGTGGAAAAGGCGTTAGGTGAGTATAATGGTGTTTGTTACTTTTAAATAAAACGTAAAAGTGTGTATTGTTTTATTTCCAATAAGGGACTTTATTCTGGCTGTGTCTTTATTTACCATATAACTATAG
>VIAB01020877.1:4305-15751 GCA_009801035.1 Oophaga pumilio | reverse complement strand
GAGGGTTGCAGCCCCCAGCTGTGAATTTTGCCTGACTGGTTATCAAAAATGCAGGAGAACCCACGCAGGTTTTTTTTATTATTTATTTACAGCACAGGAACGGCTGATGAATACTCCCATCTGCAGCTCCTGTGCTGTACATCTTACACTTTATACCACCGATCACAGATGAGTGCTCACGCTGTCTTTTGACAGCGTGGGAACTGCGGCTCTCTAACTGGCTGTGATGATTTCACCGCCGATCATAAGTGCTATGATGGTGTTTCCATGCTGTCACACAGCGTGGGAAACAGCGACTTTTGTGCTGTGTATGCTGGGCTATATTCTGCGACTTAATCGATGATTAAATCAGTGAATATTGCAAATTCAGCGATCGTGAGCCGAACCGAACATTGAAATATTCGCTCATCTCTAATAGTTAGTTATTTCTTTTTTTTATTATTAAGTTCTTTCCCCTGTCAGTTGCATACACTTATCATCAAGTCCATTTCTAAAGGAAATGCTTGGAATCCTATGAAAATGTGTGAAAGTTTTACAAATTACATAAAGATATTGACTTGTATTCATGAATCTATGGAAAAGAAACTAAGAAACAATATTAAAAAATCAAAATATAATTGTAAAAATGATGAATTAAACAAACATTTGGCAACGCATGAAGTCTGAAATCCCATGGAATTTGTGATGGGTTCTCCTACAAAAATGTAAATATAGACTTACATTGTGTATGTCACTGTATATTAGTATATGAGTGGGGGAAGGTATTATTCTAACTCTGGCCTTAGAAATTAGAAAACCTACAGACCTTGGCAAGCCCAGCTAAAGGAGCCTATGCACATTAGAAAAATGATTAGCATACCCTGCCATTTTCAGAATGGCTGTTACTGGAGTGGTGGTGGAACCACTGTGCTGCGGTCCAAGGAGTGCCTGAAAAGTCGTAACTAGGTGAACACCTGACTCTTTTCTAGAGCCGTGATGGTGGGAACAGAATTGGCTCCAGATTGACATCAAGTGCTACACCAGGACAGACCTTGGACGCACAGCAGCTGATCCTCAAGGGTCACTGGCAGGTGTAGGCAGGTACTGCTGATACACAAACAGTCACTGGCAGGTGCAGGCAGGTATGGCCAGTACTGCTAGTAAATAGGTGGGAACTAGCAGATTCAGGCAAATATGAGTGGCATACAGCTGGGCACTAGCAGGTGCAGTCAGGTACGGCAGATGTACTGTCAGATGTAGGCAGGTACGGCAAGTACAGCTGGTATACATGCAGGAATTGGCAGTTGCAGGCAGGTACAGCTGATATACAGGTGTGCATGGCAAGTGCAGGCAGGTACAGCAAGTACAGTAGGCCTACAAGCAGGCACAGGAAGGTACTAGAAGATAAACTAGAACAAGTGACAGATGGTACAGGCAAGAGAAGTAGCCGGACAGTCGGAAGCTGTTTCGGAGTCTTATTCTAGGCACAGGAGAGACAGGCTGAGATGAAATCCGCAATATCCTTGCAAAGGAAAAGCTACCAATAATATTGTGAAATGAGAAGAGCCGTTTTCTTCTGTCTGGTGTGACCAGCCAATTTAGACGAGTGACCCCAGTGAAGAACATGCTTGCTATCCAGTTCAGCGACAAAGGTCTTTTCAGGTGGGACCCGAGACAAGTCCAGCGGAGCAACAGTAAGCATCTTGGTGGGCTCAATGATGCATGGAGGTTCTTCTCCCTGGTCAGAAGACAGAAAGTACCTGGAAAGCGCATCCGCTTTGATGTTCTTGTCTGTCGGTCAGAAATGTAGAACAGAATCAAAGAGAACGAACAACGAAGACCACCTGGTTTGACATGGATTTAAGCGCTTTACAGACTACAGATAGGCAAAGTTTTTGTGGTCCATATAGATAATTACAGGATGAAACGCCCCTTTGAGTAGAAGGCGCCAGCGGATCTCGATCGCCTATCAAGTAGCTACATTCTGGAGCTGAGAAGGCTTTTGGAAAGGAACCTGAAGTTCTCCATACTCCCCAAAGGAAATTTCTGATTATAGATGGTACTGGCTCCAGAGGACAAAGCATCCACTGCCAAGAAAAATTGTTTACTACTGTCATGTTGATACTGCGCTGAAGCTGAAGAAAAGGCCTGTTTTAAGGAAGAAAAGGTCTTCTTTCACAGATCACTTCCCTGGAGCGCTCCTGAAAACTAGGGTAAATCTGTGTAGCTGTAAGGCATCCAGGGTCGTAGTCATGGCAACTGGCTGTTCTGTTCCCACACCCTGGTGCCTCACAGATGAAACAACAAGTCCTTTCAGCTTTGCATGCAGTACTGTACTCACTTCAGCTGCTGAAGTCTCCGTTACTTCAGTCTCTGATGCATAAGTCCCATAAATCATTCTGTACTCCATGTTCTTGCTCAACAGTGTAACATGAAAACAGTCTTTAATTTGGCAGCACACATCACATATAGAACCATCTTCCTTCCTTTCCCTGTCATCCAGACAGGCCCTGGTCTTCCTAGCAGCTTCCTCTTCCCGGCAATCCCGGCCATATCTTTTGGACAGTCCGTGTCCCAGCTATCACCAGCTCCTTATCAGCCTCTTGTCCAGCTCCCATGGGAAGAGGCGCCATGAACGCTTCCACTGCGGCTCCGGCCCTGGTCACAGACCCTGGATCCTGACTGGGGATGGCTCTATCGAGCTCCTGCCCTTCTGCACTGTTCACTGCCTGGGACCCCTTACTGTTTCATCAGCTTTATCCACATGGCTAGTCACTCTGCTCACTCAACCTGGACTTGGCCAGGCTGTCTGGCCTCTGAACACAACCAGGAAGCAACCCTACTACAAGTCCCTGCTCTGTGTTGCTCCTCCCAGTAAATTAACCTCTGTGCCTCCTATCTCTTAACCTATTCTATGCTCTATAATGCCCCCTCTATTCTAATTCCCCTACGGTCCTATACTGTCCCTAAGCTTACATACAATACATAACAAATGCATCATAATAGAGTACATGACAATATCATTAGGAAACTGCACATTACATTAATAAACGCCGAGGTGCCGCATGTCGTCGTGTGAACAACGTCCATGAGAGAGGAGGCACATGAGGTTCCCCGCCACCTCCTTACATAGCCAGGGATTCCAGGTCATCTACAGAGGTGGGTACATCTCGTCCAGCCAGATTGTCCTTAATTCTCCCCAACAGACTTTCCCAGAAGGTGGCTACCAGTGCTTCATTATTCCAGGTGAGTTTGGAGGATAAGGTACAAAAACAAACTGCACAATGGCCCACAGTGAGATTTCCCTGGCGCAGTCTAAGGAGGTAGGATGCCACAGAGGAAACATAACCTGGCACATCAAAAACCTTATAGAAGTTTTCTAAGAAAGTCTGGAGGTTGGAGACCCGAGGATTCCCTGTCTCCCATAGAGTATTGAGCCACGCTGGGGCTTCGCTGATAAGGTGAGACGTCATGAATGCCACTTTGGTCCAATCAGAAGAGAACTGATGTGCCAAGAGCTCAAAGATCAATGTGCATTGATTGATGAATCCTTGGCCCAGTGTAGGATCACCATCAATATGTGGCGGAACAGATAGACTGACTTCCAAACCAGGAATAAAACTGGTAATCTGCAGATTCATGGTTGAGGTCTTCTCAGCTTGAGCAGGAGCTTTAGCAGCCACAGTTGTCAGGGTATCCAGGCGGGTGGTCACATTTTGTAATTAGGACATGATTTTGTCCTGCTGGTCCCTCGGTCAGGAGACCCACTGGTAAAGGTCAGAGACTGGAGAGGTTGGAGAGCCAGCGGTTCCATGGCCTGAGCAAACTGTAATAGTAGTGGTGGTGGAAAGACTGTGACATGGTCTGGGGAGAGCCTGGAGGAGCGTTACAAGGTGAACACCTGACTCTGCGCTAGCACCCCTGATGATGGGGTTAGACGTAGCTCCAGATGGACACCAGGTGCTACACCAGGACTGACAACGAACACACGGCAGCTCATCCCCAAGGGGCAGGAAACTGGAATGGTCTAGAAAGGAAAGTTCAGCTGGTACAAGCAGGCATGGCAGGAACACAGGAGCAGCATGTGCTGGCGGTGACGGCTGAAATACAGTCAGACTCTGGCAGCTGCAGACAGGAATAACTTGTATACAGGTGGGCACAGGAAGATGCAGGCAGTTATGGTTGATACACAGGCAGTTACTGGAAGTTGCACTCATCTACAGCTAGTATACAGGTGGGCATGGCAAGTGCAGGCAGGTAAGGCAGGTATACAGGCAGGCATAGGCAGGTACTGGAAGATAAAGTAAAACTAGCAAGCATGCGAACAAGCAAAGCATTCACGTTGTTCAAGCACCTCCCATCAGATGGAGGTGCCCTAAATAATAAGTGTCTCTCATCCATTGGCTGGGGACACTTTAGGATAGCATGCTCTGTCTCTTTAAGAAGTAGGTATCACACGCACCCTAAGCACAAAACCCTGGAATCTGTGAACCATGTGCAGACCCCTGGCAGAAGCAGGAGGAGGAGGAAGTGCGAGACGGGGCAGCGGCAGTGATTGATTTGGTATCCTGCCCGAGGTAGGAGAGAAGCATGCAGTGACGCCTGCGCTACAGTGGCTGGACGACTGTCTAATGTGCTTGAGTGTTGCTGACTTTCCAACATTGGTAGATGCAGGGGGGAAGAAGGACTGGGTATTTGGCAAACCTGAGCTGAATATGCATGCATATTGGGGGTTGTCAGGATGAAATCAATAACTTCTGGTCAAATGTTTAGTCAGAACCAGAGGCATAATAACCACAGTCACAGAGAGATTAGACCCATGGAAAAATGGGGCCCTTGGCAGCACATTCAGTTGATATGTTCTTTGGCACAAAGACCCTCTGGCTCCCTGCATCACAATAGCATTAATCGCCTCCAACCTATCAGAGGCCAACTTCTGACCTCAGCATGCACGTCCTGGGCTATGCATGATATCGCTGGCATACACTGCCCCGTTCCTGTGTGCTTGGCTATGCAAGAGATAAAGGATACTGTACATCATGGGAGCAGGGACACATGAAAGGAATTGTTGTTGTTTTAATTTTCTATCTGTAGTAGAGAAGAGGGCCAGCACAAAGGACATTATTAAAGGAAGGGGCCCTGGACAAAGAACATTATTACAGGATAGGTCTAGGATGGAGGAAATTATTTCAGGATGGGAGCCAGGTCAGGGGAAATTATTACAGGATAAAGGCCAGCATGGGAGACATTACAGGATGTGGGTCAGGTAAAGGACATTATTACAGGTTTAGCGCATTATTACAAGATGGTGATCATTATTACAGTATGGAAGCCAGGAGGAATGACATTATTATTGTAATGGGCTATGACAAGGGACATTATTACAGGATAGGGGACAGGATTGGTGACATAATTATAGTATTGGGACTGAAATGATGGTCATTTATTATTAGTTTATGGTGGTAAGTGGGGTCATAATTATTGTAGGAGGTTAATGGACATTCAATTGCCAGAAAAGTATTTTTAACTTGGCTATTCCTATTTCATTTTCTGACCATGAATGTAGTTCTTTGTATGTGGGTTGTTATTGGACATATAAATATATTACTAGTGTGAACCTCTTAACGACATCCGCCGAACATATACGGCGCTGCAAGGGGTATGTTCCACTACCAGCCATACATGTATGGCTTGACTATTGAGCTGCCTCTTTCCGAGCAGCGGAGTAAACAAAAGTGAGTATCAGCGCTACGTCAGTGCTATATGTCAGCGTTTTTTCATTCTGCCTCCCAAAACTCAGAATAGATAGATATCAGCGTTATGAGACCGAAAATGTTACCAATAAAAACATTAACTCATCCCGCAAAAAAATAAGCCCTCACATGACTGTTGGCAGAAATATAGAAAAATTATGTCTCTTATAACATAGCAATGCAAAAACTTTGTTTTGCTAAAAAAAAGTATTTTACTGTGTAATAGCAGCCCAATATAAAAACTATATTAATCAGGTATTGCTGTAATCGCACCGCCCCAAAAACATAAAGCCACCTTATCACTTAAATCACACAAGGAAAAATAAATAAAACCAATTCACCTGCTGTTGATTTGTTCATTCTTTCTCCCATAAATTGCAGTAAGGCTCAGCTCACACTTATCCTGCGCTCTGCGCTGAGCGCTTACACCGAAGTTTCCGTGTATATCTCTGAAATACATGATTCATTTGGAACCTACAGTGGAAGACGCCCTATAATAAGGCAGTTGGTCACACTGTGGACTTTGTCTGACCTATGATTCGTTGGTTTCTGTTTTTTTAAGTGTGCATAAAAGCGCGGTTGACCACAGTTTGGTGCACCTGTGAAAATAAGGACACCGCTGAACAGAGGCCAAATGGAGTACAAATCAATTCTGCTGTCTTATTAGTGAATGGACACATCAAGGGTTTCTGAATCAAGTCATTTGGAGACTTACATGGAAACCCGAATGTAAGTGCTCAGTGTACAGAGCAAGCTGTATTAATGTGATCCAAAATGTTATGTAAAATATTCCCAATAAAAGCTTCAACCTAATATACAAAAAAGCAAGTCCCCACTCAAGTCTGTCATGTGTCGATAGAAATATAGGGGGCTTCCACATTACTGGTAGCACATAAGCTCTAGAAAAGTGCTATGGCTCATCACCCTCTAAAAGAAATCCAGCAAATTCTGCGCTCCCAAATCCAAATGCCCTCCCCTAATCTGAGCCCCACAATATGCCTAAACCGTAGTTAGCATTCCCGTTTGGCATTTCTGTAGCGATGAGAGCCTACTTCATTTACGAAGCCCATGTTTCTAGAAACACAAGCTGGGCACAAATTATGAGTACTATAATGTAGGGACACTACAATATTCGGTCACTGCACTGGCATTATTTGCAAATTTCACTCAGCAACATCCACTGCTGCTTGTTTCTGGCAAATGTCCATGTAGTCAAAATTGTCACTGCACCTGAACATAAATTCCCAGAATCGTGAAATTTCCAAAATTGGATCACTTGAGGGAGATTATGCTATTGTGGCAATTAAGGGCTCTGTATATGGAGTCCGCAAAACTTTTCTACTTTAATTTGTTCTCCTAGAGCCAAATAGAGTTCCTTTCGTTCCGAGTCTCATTTTATGTTTGATATATTCAATGCATGTATTTACCATTGTATATATATTTTTGGGGGTGGGGTAGGACAGCATACATGGGAATTTATCTTATCATGGATTTTCCTTTGTTTTTTTCATGTTTTTTCATGTTTTTAATTATTTAATATTCTTTTACATTTTTGTATAAATAAAAGGACTTTGGTGATCCTTACCTTATATATCAGCTCCAACTGTTTCTTGCTTGTTTCTATATGTGTACTATGGTGTGCGTAGTGAGATGATCCCTCCAATTTAGTAGTCCTCATTCCTTTTTCTTTTTCTACTTCATCTGGGGCACTGTAGAAGTAGGGGAAAATGTGTGGTGTGGAGGGTGATGTAAAAGTGATCAATCACAGCTTGTTACTTTCTGTAGAGATGAGTTCTGGCTGTAAGAAGTCATAGCGGTCTGCACTGGATGAAGAAGAAAAGCAAAACTTAATGACTTTATTTAGAATCCAGTAAGACACTGGATTTACTTTTACTTTATACACTTATACAATCTACAGAGCTCTTGTGATCAATGGGGATGAATAGTACCAGACCACCACTAATTTGATATTTGTGAGCTGTTCTAAGGATAAGTCATCAATATCTAAGTTTTGGACAACCTATTTAACAATTGTTACATCTGTATTAATTCATGCATTTTGTACTATGCAGTCATATCTCCATCTGGACCTGCTTAGTAGATGAAGGAGAAGGTATGGCCAATAATTTTGAGGAGCACAGCCTCTGTCCAGGTAAAGATAATGGTGTGCCTGGGACCTTTGGAAATGCCAAATCAGGCAGATAGGTGTGTTTGCTATCAAACAGCTCAGCAGGAGTAATCAGCTCCCTGATGTGGTAAGTGGGCAGTCAGTTTGTACTGGCCCTGGATGATATTCCATATTCTCTGTTACTTAATCCTGCTTGCTTGATATCTGTTGCTGACAGCCTGATTTTAACTTCTGCCTGCCTGATGACTCTATCTTTGACCCCAAATATATCCTGTCTTCATCTCTGACTTCTGATTTTGTTCTTTGTCTGCCCTGTCTAGTATTGGCACAGCTAGTTTACCTTCCCTGCACCACCAGCCAGTAACTATTCTATGAATGCAAACCTATGGACCCTGTTGTAAGTCCAGGCTTCTGCATAGAGGTTAAAAGGTGAAGCCCAGGGTTCTCTGGGACTCCTTAAATGGTCTAATCTGTGCAATGTTGTTTCATGGAAGACTTCTTATGTGATGCCAGCTTTCCATGCACAGTTGCATACATAAAAAAGATAAAAAGCGGCACTCACCACATACTTTCTTAAAAGTACTTTATTCCGAGGATAGGGACATTCATGCGGTATGCAGGGGATACATGCGAGAGAACATTGTGAGTGCCGCTTTTCTCTTTTCTATATGTACAACTATTTTAACCTTGAGCGCCACCTGAGTTCAGATACACTCACCAAACCCTGTATAAGGAGGAACGTGTTTGAACAGCATCTAAGAGTCTGTTGCTGTGCAGCTTTTTCTAATTCACATTTCCGTGTACAGCTCACCCTGACATATACAATATACAATTTCTCAACAGCATCTTCACATTATAATTCTAATTTCTCAAAATGGTCTAATCCTTGGACCGTGCAAACTTACATTAGACAGTCTTAATATGCATCAAATTTATGTATATTGTTTAGGCTTTTTGATAAATCTTTCAAATTTTAAGCTTTGTAGTCTCATCTTATGCCACCTATTAGTTGATTTACTTTGTGACAGAAACAAGCTGTGCAATTTTGGAGCATTTTTTATCATGGTATTGCACATTACGTTTTACCACTTTTCCTATCATCCAATGCCCCTTTTCCGGGAGGCCAAGCAAACTAGTCGGATAAGTCGTGTAAGTTTAATAATAAGTTTGTAAACTTCAGTACAAATTTGGTGCAAGTCATGAAAGACAACATTTTGGACACGTTACACAGAGTCCTCGCATATTTAGGTACATAAATACGTCCCTATATTGCAAAACTCAATAGCGTTTTTCTGCAAGCTTCCTGATTTTGCTTACCCCCATAATAATTAAAATAAAAAATAAGTAAATGCATACACAGAACATGCAGTTGAACAGACGTAATTTACTGGAAGACTATTGCTAAATGTTGCCAGACAGGTCTACTGTTTCATAGATTTAGCTGTTGGGTCCTCGCAGCTGTGGTGTAAGAACCACACTCACTCAATTCATATTTTGTTTTTGGAGATTTTGGGTTCTTTAACAAGGGAAACTCCTTGGGACAATGTAACTTAGTATGCAAATATTTTCTTCCAAGAGTCCACCACATAGACATATTTTGTACAATTTAGAACATTAACATGTTTTTGGAAGTCAGTACTTGTTCTACAGGAAATATTAAAAATTACATCTGTTTAGTCGGCAGAAGATAACTATTTCTGCAGTCATTTCTTTTAAAACTACAGTTATAATTCTTTTGAAGACTAGACTCCATATATATGCATTTTGTAACTGACCTTAAGGAGAATTTGCTAGGACAATTTTACAAATTAATCCAGTTATATTGAGATACAGATCCTAGAACGACCATAAAAATGATATCGGTTTTGTAGTAATTTAGTGTGTCAGCGCTGAGAAATCACAAGCAAATATCCTGGAAGTGCGTTGGAGGTGTAATCAATGACCTGTACAGGCATACCATTAGCTTTTCAGTAAAATCGTCCTGAATCCTAGGCATTCGATAGATTATCACAAGTTTACATCTGCACATCTACACATCTCTAAATTCTTCTACTTCTTTCTATTTCAGAGAAGTTCGAGTGTAATTGACAACTGTGTCCATGTTGTACGCCACCGCAGTTTTATGTTGGTGTGTAATAAATATTCAAATTCAGAAGACCAAGGTAAGTCATAGTGGAACAAGGTGGCAAGGGGTGGTAGCCATTACTGAGTCCATTAACCCCTTTACCCCCAAGGGTGGTTTGCACGTTAATGACAAGGCCAATTTTTACAATTCTGACCACTGTCCCTTTATGAGGTTATAACTCTGGAACGCTTCAACAGATCTTGGCGATTCTGAGAACTTTTTCTTGGGACATATTGTACTTCATGTTAGTGGTAAAATTTCTTCAATATAACGTGCATTTATTTATGAAAAAAATGGAAATATGGCAAAAATTTTGAAAATTTTGCAGTTTTCAAGTTTTGAATTTTTATGCCCTTAAAACAGAGAAATATGTCACACAAAATAGTTAATAAATAACATTTCTCACATGTCTATATCAGCAGAATTTTGGAAGCAAAATTTTTTTTTTGTTAGGAAGTTATAAGGGTTAAAAGTTGACCAGCGATTTCTCATTTTTGCAACACTTTTTATTTTAGGGACCATCTCATATTTGAAGTCACATTGAGGGGTCTATATGATAGAAAATGCCCAAAAGTGACACCATTCTAAAAACTACTCCCCTGAAGGTGCTCAAAACCACATTCAAAAAGCTTATTAACCCTTCAGGTGCTTTATATGAATTATTTGAATGTTTAAGAAAAAATGAACATTTAACTTTTTTCACAAAAAAATACCATATTTTTCGGACTATAAGACGCACCGGACCATAAGACGCACCCCACATTTTCAGAAGGAAAATAGGGAAAAAAAATTAATGTGTCAAATGGGGGTCCGTCTTACAGTCAGAATTCAGCTTACACGGGGGGGAATCAGCAGCACTGGTGGAGTGGGGTCACAGGGGGTGTTCGGTGGTCCGGCGATTTGACTCCCATCACAGGCTGGTGCAGCAGGTTCGGTGGTGGTGCTGGGGGCTCCGCCGGCATCATGTGAAAGCCCGGAGGCCCCGCATATCCATTGCAGCGATCTGGTGGCCTCTGGGAAAATGGTCGCCGGATGCTCAGAATGAGAACTTGGGAGACGGAATCTCGCTGTCGAGATCTCAATCTGAGCATGCGCTACCTCGGCCACCATTTTCCCAGAGTCCACCGCATCGCAGTAATGGATATGTGGGGCACCTGGGCTTTCACAACATGCCGGTGACGCCCCCACTGTACCACAGAGCACCACTGTTGAACCTGCCGTACCAGCCTGGGATGGGAGTGTGATCATCACCCGGCAGCATCAGACTGGGAGAGCCGCAGAATCGCCCAACTCCTGCTGCCGCCGCAGTATTTGTAAGTATATTCAGACTTTAAGACGCACCCCCATTTTCCCCCAATATTTTGAGGAAAAATAAGTGCGTCTTATAGTCCAAAAAATACGGTACTTCAGATCCAATTTGGACCCCAAAAGTTGTTGTGCAACTTGTCCTGAGTATGCTGA
>VIAB01020875.1:0-10238 GCA_009801035.1 Oophaga pumilio | reverse complement strand
TATTACGGTCAAATCCATACTGAGAGAATGTCTGTGTGTTACTCTGGAAATATATCAGGAGATTTAAATTTTCCCCTATGCCATATACAGCTGTACGCTCCTCATACAGTACCATATATCTGCTGGTATTTTGGGTACATTTTCCCAAACATGAGGAAGTATGGTGGAAGAGGCCGCGGAGGTGGCCATGGGGGGCCAGCTGGGAATGATGGTGGTGGTGGTGCTTCTGCTGGTAGTGCCAAAAGCACAATAGCACCTAAGGCAGGAGGTGTTGAGCCTGCGTCATCGTCTGCCTCCAGGAGGCCTGGAAGGCTCCCTTTTCTGGGCGTACGTAAACCGCTTTTAAAGCTGGAGCATCAGGAACTGGTTTTGGCTTACATTGCCGAAACGGCCTCCAGCTCTATCGCCTCCTCCTCTAAAGTTTCAAAAAAAGCAAGCACTGAGTCGTCAGTGCAGGCTCCTGGTCAGGAACAACACTTTTCCTTGTGTCCTTCACCCCCACCAAAAGTGAAGGATGCGGCAGGCCACACTTCAGATTACTTCATGGAGCTCTTTTCACATACCATGCCTGGGTTATCAAGTCAAATCCTGAATTCCCCAGTCCAACATAAATCAGAGATGAAGTGCACTGATGCACAGCCACTGCTATCTGATTCTGCTGGTACATTCACCCAGAGCACTGCATTGCCCTCGCAGTCTACTGAGCCAGAATCTGACCCTCATGAAACTCAGTGTGCCCCTTCCCGCATACTATACCACCTTACACAGTGACACAGAGGAAGGTGCAGATGAAATTGAAGAGGAGGTGATGGATGACCCAGTTGTTGATCCGGATTGGCATCCATTGGGGGAAGAGGGTGCCGCTGGCAATAGCTCAGAAGTGGAGGAGGATTGGCGGCAGGCATCAACATCACAGCTGTGGTAATCTGGCAGGCCCGTAGCAGTCCAAAAACGTGTTAAAAAAAACAAAAAGAGTTGCAGGACAGCTTGGCCAGACAGACAAATTAGCACAGCATGCAAGCCCTGAAAATTTATCCCATAGTAGTAAGAGTGCAGTGTGGCACTTTTTTGACCAAAATCCTATTGATGAGGCAAAGGTTATCTGTAAGAAGTGCCTTAGGACCTTTAGCCGAGGGAAAAATTTCAGAAAATTGAATACCAGTTGCATGCTTAGACATTTAAACACCATGCACTTGCAAACTTGGACGGACGATAAAATCTCACTGGCTTTGAACGCCTACAACCCAAACTGATCTCATTAGAGATGATGCCCTTCCATTTGGTTGAAAGTGCAACATTCTGAGAGCTCATGGCTGCTGTCCCACGCTATCATCTACCCAGTCAGCACCTTTTTTTCTAGAAAAGCCATCCCTGCCCTCCACCTGCATGTGAAAGACTGCATTGTCCATGCACTCAAACAATCAGTGAGTGGAAAGGTGCACCTCACAACAGATGCGTGAGCCAGTAGGCATGGCCAGGGCCATTACGGGTCCATCACTGTGCACTGGGTTAATGTGGTGGATGCAAGGTCCACAGGGGACAGCGTTGGTGGGACAGTGCTGCCTAGCCCACGGAATAGGCAACAGTTGGCTGTAGGCGTTCGACCCTCCTTCTCCTCCAGAAGCAAAAGCTCGTAGACAGAGCGCAGTTGCACGAGCACCCCATCCGCACCTGCCAGTGTTGCACACGAGGTGTCCCACTATCGATCAGCTACTGGTAAGCGTCAGCAGGCTGTTTTAAAGATGATGTCTTTGGGCGACAACAGACACACCGCGGAGGTACTGGCCGACTACTTGCAGCGAGAAACTGAGTCATGGCTGGGCAGTCTACATCTTGAGCCAGGCAAGGTAGTCAGTGATAACGGCCCTAATTTTGTGGCGGCCATAGCCCTGGCAAAACTCAGACACATACCTTGCCTGGCTCATACCTTGAACCTGGTGGTACAGTGCTTCATAAATAATTATCCGGAGTTACCAGCCCTGCTCCATAAGGTACGAAGGCTGTGCTCGCACATCCGTTGCTCGCCAGTAGACTCCAGTGGTATACAAAGGCTGCAGCGATCGCTCCACCTCCCCAAGCACCGCCTAATCATAGACGTTGCAACAAGGTGGAACTCCACCATGCACATGGTTGAAAGGCTGTGTGAACAGAGGCAGGCTGTAATGCATTTATGGGAGGATCCATGGGCAGGCAGTTTGAAGGCAGACATGGAATTGTCGGGTGTTCAGTGCTCAAAGCTGAAAGACCTCTGTAAAGTTCTTCAGTGTTTTGAGGAATGAACATGACTGGTAAGCGAGACGATGCCATCATAAGCATGAGCATCCCACTTATGCGTCTGCTCATGCAAACTTTGACTCACATTAAGGACCAGGCATCTGCAGTGGAGGAGGAGGAGGAGGAGGGAAGCCTTCATGACAGTCATGCATTGTCTGCTCAGGGAACTGTCCTGGACGAGGTGGAGGATGAAGAGGAAGAGGAGGAGGATGAGGGGGATGATTATTTTGGCGAGGAAGATGCTTCTCAGGGGGCAAGAGAAAATGTTGGCTTGCCAAGGTCAGGTACAGGGTTTGTGCGTGACTGGAGGGATGTGAATTTGGCAGAAAGTGCTCCTCCACCCACCACTGGCAGTGCACCATTGACACCTGGAATTTGGCCCACATGTGTGATTATGTCTTGCGGATCCTAAAAAGGGACCCCCGCATTGCCAAAATTATGAAGAATGATGACTACTGGTTGGCCAGCATCCTTTATCCATGCTATAAAGGCAAATTACATAACATCATGCCACAGGAGAACCTAGAGCTAATATTGGCGAATAAACAAGCAACTCTGGTAAACCGTTTGTTAGAGGCATTCCCAGCACACAGTAGCAGTGCAGGTTCTAACACGGGCCGTACTGGGCCAAATGGAAGAGGTGTTCATGGTGCACACAGCCGAAGTGGCGTTGGAGACAGGGGTTTCATGACCATGTTGTAGTCTGATTTCTCGAGTAACGCTCACACGACTGGTAAAACTGTATTGATTGCAACAGACAGGAGACAACAGTTGTCAACTATGGTTCAAAATTACCTCTCCTCCCCTATCAATGTTCTCCCTCACAGTTCATTCCCCTTTGACTGCTAGGCCTGTAAACTGGACACCAGGCCTGAATTGACACAATATGCCTTACAGGAGCTCGCTTGCCCTGCTGGTAGTGTGCTATCAGAAAGAGTCTTCAGTGCTGCTGGATCAATCCTGACAGAAAGAAGGACCAGGCTGTCGACCCAAAATGTTGGTGATCTCACCTTCATTAAAATGAACCATGCCTGGGTTTCAAAGTATTTTGTACCACCTTCCCCTGATGACACATAGCTTGCCAGCAAAATGGCTCGCTTTGTCGTACTCTTCTTCCGACTTCTCCAATTCGTCCATTTTCAACTGCTGAACGTCCAGCCTACACCTCAACATATGCCAGTTTTTCCACCTCCCTAACTGGGCTGTCCCCCCCACGAGTGCCGTCATCAGCACGTGGCGCACCCGGGCAAGTGCCGGGGCCCTGAGCAGGTGGGGGGCCAAATCGCCGTCAGAGACACTGGCGTACTATGAGGGGCCCTGTGCCAGCTCCTGGCGCCCATGAGTGTGCCCCCTTGCTTGCTCAGGGCCCCAGCACTTGCAATACTTATCTCTCCCTGCTCCACCGCTGTGACGTCTTCCGCGATTCCTGACAGTGACATTCAGGTCAGAGAGCGCGATGATGTCACGTCTGTATGCCCTCTGCCTGAACAGTCACAGTGCAGAAAACTGAAAGATGGTGACGCTGAGGAGTCCAGAGTAGAGCAGTGCCCAGTGAGGAGAGGTATTTCATTTTTTTTAATGGTTGGAGCAATAGATGGAGAGCATTATACACTGGAGAATTATATATGGGGCCCATCATACACTGGAACATCATAGATAGGGCCCATTATACACTGGAGCATTATCCATGGGGCACATCATATACTGGAGCATCATAAGGGGCCAATTATATATGAAGCATCATATGGGGCACATTATATATGGAGCATCACATGGAGATCATTATATATGGAGCATTATATATGGGGACCATTATATTTGGAGCATTACATGGGGCCCATCATATACTAGAGCATCATATGGGGTTTATTATTTATGGGGCATCATATAGGGCCCTTTATATATGGAGCATCATATCGAGCACATTTGGGGCCTATTCTGTATGGAGCATTATATGGAGCCCATTCTGTATGGAGCAATATATGTGACTCATTATACTGTATAGAGCAATATATGGGGCTCATTATTCTGTATGGCGCACTATGTGGTGCCCATAATACTGTATGGAGGACTATACTGTCCGTTTTTTGAGCTTTTGTAGAATTTAAAATAGATATCACTCATGTAATGTAAGAAGTGAAATATTTGTCATTGTACTATACTTATATTTCTCTGCCGTATCGGAGCATCATGAATTGTGGTATGTGTTAAAGGGGTCCACTGAGACTCTTTGGCCCGGGGCCCACGAAAACCTGGAGCCAGCCCTGCCCCCCCACAACTTTAGCCAATTAACCCCCAGTTTTCAATGCATTACTATTATTATAAAGTTAATTAAGGTTGACAAGCTTAAGTTATAAGAATTGACGTAGTTGGCATTGAAATGGGCACTGTAGGTGTGTTCACTGTCCTCCACTCCCTGCCGACTTTTATTCCCCATTGACTTGGGGTTGGATTTTCGAATCCGACCCAACCATTTCCGTTAGTCGGCCGACTTCGTTCGACTCGACTTTTGAGAAAGTCGATGTTAGGGACTGCAAACCTTTTATAGCAGCAACTACAAGACCTTCCAGAAAAGGACCATTGAGAAACTGTTTCAGAACACAAGCAGTTTCAGGACCTTCCTGGTGGACCAATAGGAGTTGCTGCAGTGCCTGAGCATGTGACCCCTGATCTCCAATGAGAGATCTTACTCTGGCATGCTCAGAAGGGAAAACGCAGGACTTAGTCCCAAAGACGTCTGCTCGCCGCTGACCAGTACTGGCTACAATAGCAGAACCTGGAGAGGTAGCAGTAATCCTCTGCACAGTATTAGGCCGTGCAAGATGCTGGGACCGATGTCTCTCCTGAGGAAGCTCCACTGCGGCCGGAGACGGATGGGGGACCGCAGCGGGAATGGCTCGAGATTCCCCCTGTGCAGACGCGGAAACTCGACCTCTTACAGTCGGGTTTCACGAAACCCGACTCGACCCTTAAAAAGGCAAAGTCGCTCATCTCTAGAAGCATGCTGAGATTTCACTCATTGCACTTGCATGACTTCTGAGAGCAGTCTGATTTCCGTGGACTAAGACAATATAGATGGAGAAATTTTGTTCAACGTCTTCTTCTCACAGTATTATCCGATTCTCCCAGCCGAGAGAATCAGATCACACTGTACTGACACTGCCATCAAACTTGGATGAGAGAATCTTTGGTCGTGTGACCTTGGCCTAACAAGTAACATTTAGCCACAGAGATGAGACTGCCTCTTTGTATGTACCAGATTAGGTAAAAATCACTAGAGAAAATATAGTTATCAGCTGTAATCTGACCTAAAATATATTTTGCCTGAGAAAAATGTGTATCTGTCAATTTTTGTGTAGAAAGTAATTCATGCAGATTCTTGACACATGACCTACATAATTCCATTAGTATGGAATTTTCTTGGTTTCCAGGTTTTTAGATAGGTTTCTGACAGCAATGACAAAACTTCTGTGCAGATTCATCAACCTACTACATTTATCCAGTATTGTCATATTGGATGGAGACGTGCTATTCCTGTCTGTAATTCCATACTAATAAAAAAATATATGATTTTCAAGTAAAATTTAATAGGGGATCCCACAATAGCAATAGGGGATCCAATATCAAGTAATCAAGTACTATTTTAGCAAATTTAAACTTTCAACTGAAGTTTATATGTCATTGATGACTAGTAGGAAGTGTGTGAAAGACCAATACTTTTTCAGACCAGACTAATCTTACAAAGTTTTGTACAAAACAGACCTGTCTCTGAAAAAGCCACAATGTGTGAAAGAGGTCTGCTCCAGATCCTTATTCTCTATAGAGAATTTTTACAGGTAAAAATAATGAATGTAGCCCTCGGGCCAAAAATCTGGCAAAACCTCGAGAAGCAAAATGCACAGTCCTGTGGTTTTAATGACTTTTTGTAGTAAAATGTCCCTTTGGGTAGACAGTAGGTGATCCATACACTATGAAGGGAAGAGAAGGTCACCAAATGTTGGACCTCAATATACACACAGATTAATTAGTTACCCTAAACAAATGAAAGTGGAAACTATAAAAGCCCCCATGTAGTCATTGTTGTTTTAAAATGTACAACTGGTTAATGTAAAAGGTTTGTGCAGAATCCACAATGATTAAAATGAAACTTGTTTCTATTTAAGAGGTTTCAAAATCCATTTTCTGAGACCAGTAGCATTTCAGATTTTCGACATCTAGGGCTGGCGGAGGGCTTATTTTTTGTGGCTTGAGCTGGCATTTTTAGTGATCCCATTTTGGGATATTTTGGTACGCTCTTATTGCATTTTATTGCAATTTTGCTGTGAACAAAAAAATTTAAATCTGGCGTTTTGATCTTTTTTCCAGTTATGCCGTTTACTGAGCGGATTAGTTTCTTTTATATTTTGTTAGATAGGACATTTACAAACGCAGCGATACCAAGTATGTGTATTTTTTTTTACTGAGAAGTGCGGTAGATTCTTTACTTCATTATATATCTTTGGAAGTCTAATATTTTTACTGACTGAAGTTTTACTGGTTCAAGTAATAAAAGTCTGTGTATTTTGAACCAAGATTTACATCAGTTATCTTCTCACATAACTTACCTGACAAGCCTGAACTCCTAATAAGATGCTGAAAAATTAAGTATTTCTTGTGGATATCACTCAACACTGCTGATATGTAGAAAGGCATAATCTGGCATGAGGGGGTATGAGTTGGCCTATGCCAATTTATACACGGAAATATAAATTGGCCAAGGCCATAATATACCCGGGGTATAATGAAACCTAAGCTGTTTCACTGCATAGGCAAAAAGTATGGGAGACCCCTCCCTAATAATGGGATCATTGTTTTCAGGAGGCCCTCCTGTACGTCTCTTCAAAGGGGTATTGGGGGGCATCCAAATTTTGTGCAGCCCTTGCATTCACTGCATAAGCATACAGTATGGGAGACCCACTTCCTAATAATGGGATCACTGTTTTCAGGAGGCCCGTCCTCTACATCTTTTCAAGGGGGCATTGGAGTGCCTCCAAATTTTTGGCAGCCCTTACATTCACGGCATAGGCATACATTATGGAAGACCCACTTCCTAATAATGGGATCATTTTTTATAGGAGGCCTTGGGCAGCCCTGCTACTCACTGCATGTATGTAATAATAGTGTAGGAGACCCAGTGTTTAATAATGGGAACAACAAAGCATAGCCGGCTGATGGCTCTCTAAGAATAGTGAGGGCCGACTGCTGGCCGTTTAAGAATAGTGAAGGCCACCTGATGGCCCTTTCAAAATGTGACATTCAGCGTCCCCCCTTCATAAATGAAACAGGATGTGTCTGATGATGTGTCACACACCACATGGCCAGATAAGGTTGTAAAACGTTAAAATTACATTTCCCATTGAATGCATTTGTCTTGAATGAAAGCAATGCTAAAGTTCAAAAATGCATCAAAAACACTACGAGTAAACATAGCCCAAGGTGTGGAGGAGCATTTTTGGTTTTGGTTATTTATTTTGCCTTATATACAAATCATTACTCTGGAAAGGATGTTCCTTAACATATTTCCCAGGAAAGTCCATTTTGGTTTCGTTTTTGTATGTTTTATTGTGAGTCTGTAAAAGTGGCGTAAGACTCTGACAACATAGTTCACAGCAGTGACCCTGGAAGTCAGAAATACTTCCAGGGCTATTCTCCATGCTGTTCCTATGTCATTTGAGCATTGTTCCCATCGATTTCCGCAATTTTTAGTCCCTCTGCAGACCGCTTGAGGGGCCACCGGAAGAATGCTCGAGTTTCCCATAAACTTGTATTGGACTCGTTGCTCGGGTCGAGCACCCAAGCATTCCAATTTGCTCAACCCAAGCAAGGAGCACCTTAGCATTTTACTGCGACCCAATCAATAATTATAACTAGTGATGAGCGAACGTGCTCGCCACTACTCGTTACTTGCCTGAGTATCACGGTACTCGGTGTACTCGGCGAGCACTGAGCATTTCCGGGATAACTCGGCGGGAACTCGGGTCTCCACCCAGCTTTTTTGGCGGTCTTTAGAGACCCAATCACGATGCAGGGATTGTCAGCAAGGCAATGAAACTCCACAGCCATCTTTGTTGTGGTCGTGGAGTGATTGGGTGGCCGCACAGCATCATCAGGGGTATAAGAGACCGGACGCCGCCCTGCTCAGCGCATTCATCTCTGTATTTAGATAATGTAAGGAGAGCTGCTGCCGAGATAGGGTCAGATTTTGGGATTTCTTAGTCAGTGTGGGTCTACCATCCTAAAGTACTCAAATCCAGCTAAACCAACAGTCCTTCTAAGGATTAATTCAGGAGTATATAGGTTGCAGTGTTAGGTAGGCAGAGGATTATACGTCGCTCTATACATATCAGTGCAAGGCCTGCAGGCACTGTATGTGTGTATATACAGTACAGACCAAAAGTTTGGACACACCATCTCATTCAATGATTTTTCTGTATTTTCATGACTATGAAAATTGTAGAATCACACTGAAGGCATCAAAACTATGAATTAACACATGTGGAATTATACATTAGGCTTTACAAAAAAGTGTGAAACAACTGAAAATATGTCTTATATTCTAGGTTCTTCAAAGTAGCCACCTTTTGCTTTGATTACTGCTTTGCACACAGAAAAGGTGAACGGATGGACTCTACATGCCTGGTTCCCACCGTGAAGCATGGAGGAGGTGGGGTGATGATGTGGGGATGCTTTGCTGGTGACATTGTTGGGGATTTATTCAAAATTGAAGGCATACTGAACCAGCATGGCTACCACAGCATCTTGCAGAGCATGCTATTCCGGTTTGCGTTTAGTTGGACCATCATTTATTTTTCAACATGACAATGACCCCAAACACACCTCCAGGCTGTGTAAGTTCTATTTGACCAAGAAGGAGAGTGTTGGGGTGCTACACCAGATGACCTGGCCTCCACAGTCACCAGACCTGAACCAAATCGAGATGGTTTTGGGTGAGCTGGACCGCTCACCGCTTAAATTTTGAATAAATCCCCAACAGTGTCACCAGCAAAGCACTCTCACACCATCACACCACCTCCTCCATGCTTCACGGTGGGAACTAGGCATGTAGAGTCCATCCGTTCACCTTTTCTGCATGCGAAGCAGTAATCAAAGCAAAAGGTGGCTACTTTGAAGAACCTAGAATATAAGACATATTTTCAGTTGTTTCACACTTTTTTGTAAAGTGTAATGTAATGTAAGTGTAATCAAGAGGGTCCATTCCCTGCCTGTCTCCTGCTGCTGCTGCTACCTATAGGATATATTTACCGTATATTCCTAGCCCCAGGTCTAATTGGCTGGGAAATTTTTTTTGGTAAGGTTAATCGAGCTTATTTTATTGCAAAGCTATCCAGAGCCCTTTTTTTTCTACACTTGCTATTTGACAGAGCACAATACAGCCAGATCCTTTTCCTAGCACAGCGTGAAAATCCTGCAATTTTAAAGGAGTCCCAAAAATCACTTTTAAGTGCGCAGAGAAATATTTAATTTTTATATGGTACTGTAGAGTAGAATTTTTTTTGAGTGTCTTACACAATTTCTTGACACCATTTACTGAACCCCCCAAAAAATAAATACATACAGGTCAGATATTTTACAGTGTGGTATATCTGTGACACGCCTCATCCTTCTGTCTGCTAAAAATTTTGGTCATTTTAGCCCTAAATTCCATTTTTTTTTGCTATCTGTGACAGTAGTTATATAAAGCACTATTTAGCCTAAAAAGGCCAAAAATGCAGGCCACAGATTTGTCAGTGTGGTATCTCCATGCCAGCTCATATATCTACGTGCTCCAAGTTTGCCCATTAAGGCCTGTTTTCCTGAGTTTCACTCTAGTTACTGTATATACAGCGCTAGTGTTGAGCATTCCGATACTGCAAATATCAGTAGTGTTGAACGATACGATACTGCAAATATCGGGTATCGGACGA
>VIAB01020873.1:11108-27868 GCA_009801035.1 Oophaga pumilio | reverse complement strand
AATGGTAACACAGAAAACAGTGTGGCAGCACCATTGACTATGCGGGGTAATTCATATTTTACATGTAGCTATACCACCAAGTGTTAACGACATTACAGCAACCAACACATGTAAACAGTTGCACACCAAGAATCATTATGAAAGCAGAACAAGGCGGTAATCCTACATCACCCCCTTACACTCCTCCTTTCCTTGAACTTGGTCGTCCTCGACCAAGGTATGAACTAAACTTTATTCATTTAACAACATAGAAAACGCAAGTCACTTGGCTTAATATAAGCCATGTCCGGTATGCAACACAGTTTGTGACACACAGGTAATATTCCTGGTTCCCAGTCCTCCAGACACCGAAAGCAGTTCCTTTTAGTGAGGAAAACATATTTTACATTCCCACTTGTGCCAATTAGCCAGGGAGATAGTCTCTGCTTTTTCCAGCAGAAGGGGCGCAACAGGCGCAACAAAACAAAACAACACAACGTATACTTTCTTTGGCCGCCCGGCCGTACTTCACCCGCTTTCTGTGGGCGATTTCTTTTTAAGCTTCAGTGCACGCAGGGACGCTGAACAGTCCCATGAATATTTCAGAAACAAGAGGGGATTATAGGGAGAAAAATGGGAAGCGCAAGCTTCTAAGTGTAGTAGTTAGTTTCCAAAGGTATATGCTCAGTGTGAATACACTCACCTATTTGGTGTCTTGAGATACTGCATGTAGATCCAATCCCTGGATCACTCCATTCCTCTTTCCATTCAGTTTGCTGCAAATATCTGGGAACTAGTGAGAGCACTGGACAGTGCTTTCATAGGCTATAACACTTGGTGAATGTTTTTCTCAGCAATATGCGCTCCTGAAGGATGATGATGGAACTTGTTATTTAGATTCAATGATGATTTTTATTTTTAATAGAACACTATTAAAAATAAAAATCATCATTGAATCTAAATATCAAGTTCCATCATCATCCTTCAGGAGCGCATATTGCTGAGAAAAACATTCACCAAATGAATATTTCAGAGGGCACAACGTGCGCAACATCCTCTATGTAAACAAGAAAGTACTGTTCAACCGCGTGCCGCTCCTTCCTCATCGGATTCCTCTGCCGGGTAGTGAGTGGAGGTTATCTCTGCAGCCGCACACGATGCAGATTGCGCTGTAGCAGTGCTGTCAGGCTCCCGGGTGCCGGCTGATGTCTGGGCTTGCACTGATCCTGGGAATCGGCCCATGTCATCCTTGCTCTCTTCCGGTTTCCATGCCCTGGTATGGGCCAAAGACAGCGCCACACTGAGACGTGGACGGGAGCGGGTGCTCTTGCGCCCGGACAGAACAGGGAACGTCCACTCGTACACTCGTGTCGGCCCAAGTTGCGGTCCATATATACACATAGGATAGGTAGATATATAGATGTCAGTGACACACATATATATTTATTTATTTTACTTATTTATATAGCGCCAATAATTCCACAGCGCTTTACAGACATTATTGGCACTGTCCCCAATGGGGTTCACAATCTAAATTCCCTATCAGTATGTCTTTGGAATGTGGGAGGAAACCAGTACCCGGAGGAAACCCATGCAAACACGGGGAGAACATACAAACTCTTTGCAGATGTTTTCCTTGGTGGGATTGAATCCAGGACCCCAGCGCTGCAAGGCTGCAGTGCCAACCACTGAGCCACCATGCTGCCTATGTGTATATATATATACAGTATATATTACATAGATAGAAGAAAAGCTGGCAATTCAGCAGCCACGTACTGTAAAATCACAGCAGGAGCTGATAAGATAGAATAGATGGATTACATACTGTAAATACACATAGAATAGATATATAGATGTTAGTGACATATACAATTAGTGCAGTGTGTGTGCATGTTACTGTACATGAATTTAATTAATAAAAGATTATTTTTCTGAAAAAAATGGCATGGGCGCCCACGTAATTTTCTTAACCAACAAAGGGAAAGCCAACATGCCAGTTGTTGTAAAGAGAGGAACAGAAAGCATGAACTGAGACTTTGTATACCATATGTAAGACAAAATTTCAGCACTGTTCAACATTGTATGCCTCAGCGGTTAAGAAAACAATAACCAACAAGAATGACAGCAAATGGTGCACATACTTAATCTCTACTAGGATGAATAGTCAAATTAGAAGAATTTGTGCCCAAGTCACTGCTCTGCATTCTACAATGTGTCACTTGCTATTCTTCCTGAGTCATTCATACCTGAGCCCTGTGGTTGTGGCAACAGGTGCCATTTAATTCACAGCTGCATCAGTTGGTTTCTGGAACTGGTACTCTTTCATTTTAAGGCTGCATTCACACTTTTTGGCCACATTATATTTTTTAACCTCAAATGTTCTCATTTGGCAGGCCTATACGAAGATGATAAATAGGCCCTGGCCAAGGCTAATTATCCACAATGTTTACAGTGTTTTCCAGTTCCTCCTTAATACGCCTCAATATTATAGCCCCTGCACACTACAATCCGTTTCCTACAGGGATATCAGTCCTCCTTCCTGCTTCTATTTTGCCGATGCCTTACTTAGTCTTTTACCTGCTGAATATCATGCTGAGTGATATTCAGTAGTTACTGGCAAACGTGCCCAGCAGTGCTTGATACTCGATTAAGCATTGGGGTGCTCGATTGAGTATTGAGCAATGCTTAGTATCGTGTGATGCTCGGGTCCCCATAAGAAGCTCACTTGAATCATCTGAGCTCCACGCCGGACAGAAGTGGGGTATTTCCCTGCCGGTACTCCTCTGTTAGCCGGACTCTTTGTGAGTTGTAGAACTCCTGGTACACAGAGAGAGTGATAAAGAGAGAGAGAAACCTTCCTCTGGAAAAATGCTCAAGTTTCACATTCACTTTGATGATGCTCGCTACTCAAATCTAGCACATCCCAGCGTCCAACATGCTCAGTTCGAGAACCGAACATCACTAATCAGTCCCTGCCTAAAGCTTTTTTTCATAAACTCCCTAACAATTTTATAGTTATATAATAGTATAATGGTATATATAAATTAATTATTTTTTTAGAAGATGGATAGAGGATAACTTAAATTTTTGGGGGGAATAACCTTTTAACAATTTGTTCACTGCTTTCTTTGTACTTATAAACTTTTTAGCTTCTTTGTATAGTTTCACATTAGTGTGCTGGAGATTTCCCTGGGTAAAATCCATCCCGATTTCCTGTGTGAGAAAATAAATGTATGGTTATATATTGTGGAATTTGCATTCCATTACCTTGGTTTGCATGTCATAAAACATTTATTACACCCCTGGGCTAGAGCCTTAATAATGACTGGGTGAAAGCACTAATGTAGACTTGGACTTGCAATGGAACAAAAGATTAATGTGCTTTGATGTAACCCAGCTAATAATGTGGCTTGCCAATTTGTCCCATCAAAAGACATTATAACCACACACAGTCCTCTGTGATGTTTGAAAAGCTGCAAAATGCAGCCTTACAGCTTGTAGAAATAAGACATTCAGGGCTAGCCTTCAAGTAGATTCTTAAGTCATCATGAATTTTTTTTGTATAGTGCAGCAATTTGTTAAATGTGTTGTGCATTAAACTTGTGTTTATGAGAAAGCAAGCTTTATTGAATATGGGAAATTATATACGAGCATATACATGTTAATTTATCAATATAGCCTTGAAAATTAACACCGAAAATAAATCGGAAACACACTGATATTGTTTTGCATTTTTCCAAAGTTGCCAGTTTTGTAACATCTGTATTCTGTGCTCCATGTTGGACTTTGTGACCCCCAGAGGAAGATATTTTGAGGGTTCATCATCCAGGTTTTTACAACAAGTGCATGTCATAATTTTATATTATGATATTATTACTGCCATAAATGATTAAATGATAGGTTATTTGTACATTAATGTTCAAATATGTTCTACCCCCCCCCGGTTACTAGAGTGGCATTTTCCAATTTTACAGATTTAATTTCTTTCCCTCCTATTTTATTATTGGGTTTAAATATAATTTTTTAGCTTTAGCACATGTCTGTAAAGATCCTTATTGAGGATGTCTGTGTTTGTGTGTCCATGTTTCTCGGCAATGCAAAGCAGTTTGCTATATGAAATTGTTGCCCATTTTTATTTAGTGTACTAAATGCAGATCCTATGGCTGCATCTTCACATTTTTAAAGGTTTTTTTTTGCAAAGCAGCTGGGAGTAGAAGGGATGCCATGATTATGGAGAGTAGGAATGCTTCATGCAAGATGAAATCATTAATTAATTGCATCTCTTAACGAGTTTGAAGCATACAGCCCAAGTTTATCTGCGCCTATTAATTTGATAATTCAGGACGCTGTCACTTGAAATTAATTACAGCTAATTAAAAATGTTAAGACAATAGTACAAAAGTGCCTGGGAGACATTGAGCCTCAATGCCCTAGAACATTGCTTTATTCTCTCATTCAAGCTGAGGATACAACATAGCCACTCTTAAAATAAAGCTAGGTTTCAATTTTTAAAAGAAAATATACAGACAGGAGCAGTTTTCAGGTTTTCTTTTCAATTGAAGTTGTACTGGTTGTCATTTGTGTACGTAACAACTTGTCAGGAGATTTGGCTATATGAAAAATACAATAATTGTTCTGCATACTAAAACATTATTTGTAGACGCTACAGAGTTGCCCATACCCAAATTAGAGCATTTCACGTCATTTCCAATCCTGCTCCAAAAAAAACTTTAATCTGATTCTTTGTTATGGATTGCACTGCTATTTCCAGACCTTGAGGAGAGTATCTATTCAAGTTGCGGAACTGGTCAAAAGTGTTGGTAATGGTTTTCCTTGTTTTTACTGTTCATGCAATAGTTTTCTTATTGAAGGAGCACATTGTAGATTCAGTCTGCAGTCAGCAAAGCCACAAAGAAATGCATACGGAAACAAGGAGTAAAGAAACACATGTGTGAAACAGTCCAGAATATGTGCCAAATCTTGTATTCTTCAAGTCAGGCTTGGACTGGCCCATAGGGGAACAGGGGAATCCCCCAGTGGGCCCCTGTGCAGACATGGGCCCTCAACACCACTGTATGGGCAGTACTTGGAAAGGAAATGGTCAGAAGGACCAAGAAAAACGACCACAGATCCAAAAATATTGGAAAATTAGCAAAATCTTTATTATACATACATAATGGACAGGTGCACAATAAAAGACAATGACAATTGTGAGGTGCAAATGCCGGTCAAAGTCACAACCAATGGAAAAACACAACTGGTCTAGCCTGATTAACACATGATACTCTGACAACTACCAAAATTTGGCAATACATATATCACACATCTTAATTTCATAGTATATAAGCTTGGATGAAAACAGAGATATCATGGATACATTACATAGGCTTACAAAATAAGAGCTAATTGCAGTGGGGCTCAGACTACCTGTGGATATCTTAGCAATATTTATAAAAAGTGCCAATACACATATATATCCCTTGCCTCAAAGCACAATCAGTGTCAGAGCCAGTCTGCAAAAATGCTCACAGCCAGTAACCATAACATGCTAGTGCATATATGTAATGTATCACGGTGCCCATATAAAATAAGGTATTACCTCCAGTGGATGTGTAAACGGCACAGTCAGATATTAAAGGCCAGTGCGTGTGCCCCAACGCACGTTTCGGTTACTCGTCCTTCGTCAGGGGGCGTATCAACTCAATTAACTGGTCTCTTTAAAAATCCGCCGGACCGGAAGTAGTCGGCCGTGGACCGGAAGTGACGCATTCATCACTAAGGTAACCTGCCACGCCGGACCGCGCCTGCGTCATGCGGCAAGAAGCCATGAACCAAAAGGAGCCATGGCAACCAGACGCTGGAGATGCAGGAAACGGAACGGCGCGCGCAGTACCAGTGTGAATGCGTGCAGGACCACGGTCACGACACTCCTAATACACTAGATGAAACATAATAAAATGAGAAGGGGGGGCTGTCAATGTCTAACAAAAGGTATTGTCAGAATTGCCCTATTAGTGAAAATAGTGATTACAAAAGGAACCTAGCATAGATATAGTCTACATTTATTGAGGCACATATAACCACTCATAGGCGGTTCCCCACCAAGCTCCATAACAATCAAAGGCACTTATCATAAAAAGATAGTAAATCAATTAAATAAACACATTATTGCACTGAAAATGATAATGCCAAAAATATACATGTATCCACAACAATACAAGACAATACCTAAAGAATATAAATAGTTGGGCATATAACAAAGATACTGGAATATACAATATAGACAATTCAATTAGAAGATATATAACAGCTCCACACCGAAATACAGTCCAGGCAAATGGATCATAGATACGAATAGTGACCTAAAATATATAAAAACAAGATTAAATATAAAATAAACAATATCCCGGTTAAAAACACACAGGTGGTGACATTTAACCCTCATAAACCTAATGCAACAGGGGGACGATCACAGAAACGACGCAAAATTGAGGTTTTCATTTAGACCATTAGGATGCACTGTATTCAAGGTCCAAATCCATCTGGTCTCTAATTGGGCCAGACGTTGTGAGACCCAACCACCCCGGATTCCCAACTCCAAACAAACAATGCCCTTGACTCGCAGAGCCCTACTATCACAATGATGGTGCGTTTTAAAGTGCCTTTGGATCGTTTTAAGTGTTGACAAATCATGTTCATTAGCTGATGCCTCAATGCCTAACACATGCTCCCTGATTCTGACCTTCAGTTGTCGTGTGGTGAGGCCAACATAAATCAGGGAGCATGGGCATGTGGCATAATAAATTACGCATTTTGTGGTGCATGTTATAAACTTATTTATCTTAAAAGTTTTGGTCGCAGATGAATCCACAAAGGAGTCACTTCGATCCACATTTATGCACGCCACATGCGCTCGGCCATGCGCTAGTATCAATTGCGTTATGTGCTTTGCGCCAGTGTGATCATGCACGCATGTGGTTAGGGCTCGGCTGAAATAAGCCCCTAGAATACCGGCACCTCGGGTGAGGAGATTTGTATGCACGTGTTTAGGGCTTGGCTGAAATAAGCCCCTAGAATACCGGCTTCACCGGTGAGGAATTGCTTGTTTGCGTTGCTGACTGAATGACCACGAACTGCTATCCGCACAGTAGTTGTCTGTGTATCCCTGTGGTGTTAACAGGACACAGTCTCTATCTCAGCGACTCTGTGGTGTACCAGAGTTCGCTTATACCGCCATATAGTGCCATAGCATCCGTATTTGCGACTCTGTGAAGTAACAGAGTTCGCCTATACCGCCATCTTACTAGCAGCAGACTCTGCCTGCACGGTGGACCCTGGGCTGCGAACGCACCCACTATTTATATTTATTTGGTGCGTTCCGCAGACCCTAACAACACATTTCCTTTGCATTTTAGTAAAAAAATAAATATTTTCATCTTTTACATTTTAAAAATTACAAAAGGTAAAATGGGCAGATACAAAACTTTGGACACCCTGCATAGTTTATACCTAGTAGCAGCCGCTTCTGAAAGTATCACAGCTTGTAAACACTTTTTATAGCCAGCCAAGAGTCTTTCAAGTTCTTGTTTGAGGGAGTCTCATCCATTCTTCATTGGAAAATTCTTCCAGTTCTGTGAGATTTCCGGGTCGTCTTGCATTCACTGATATTTTGAGGTTTAGCCACAGATTTTCACTGATGTTCAGGTGAGGGGACTGAGGGCCATACAAGGGTTATAAGGAAAATTAAACTGCACTGGACATCTCATCTTTATAGTTTATGATGAGGGCAGGGACAGAACAAAAAAATTTTATCTCCCCAGAAAACCCCTTTAATGCAGTGTATGGGAACAATTTTTGTGTTCTGAGATTCAGATAATGCAAGAAATATCATACTCTGCCTCATTTTAATGCTACATTAAAAATGCCCATAAACAAATCCACCATTGGCAGCACTCTAGCTAAATGCAACATGCAGCAAACTGATCCAGTGTTTTAGATCAGATTTCAATATTGCTATTAGTACAGGCATATCTTCTGCTGGCAGAACAGAAGCTTTGCATACTTGTGCACTTCTTAGCCATGACTTTTGGATATGAGACGGACCCCCACGCCATCTTAAAACAACCATACATGCAGTAAACCTAGATACTGGAACAGGGGAGGACACTGACAGCTTGGGGCCCCTGTGCAAGAAATGTGTCTTGGCCCCTCTCCTTCTATGACGACAAAGCTACATACATACATATATAGAGCCCTGTTTTTTATTACATACCTTCCTGTCTTGTTAGCTGTATAATGCAATGATGGCTGATGGAGCATGGGAAAGCTTCTTTTTTAATGGAGGAGCTGGTGGACTGGTAGTCTGGTCACAGGCTCCTCCATCAGCAGTCATTTTATATCCAACAAGAGAGGAGACTATAGTGCATTCTTGTTATTTTTGTTATTCACAGCTCCCTCTTTTATTAAAAAGAAGGCGCTGTGAAAAACAAAAATAGCAAGAATATACTATGTAAGAGACAGCACTGTACATAACAGCAGAGGAAGCTATATAATAAGGGACGGCATCATAAAAAGTGACTACACTATATACTGAGGGATGGCGCTATACATAATAAGTGAATACACTATATACTAAGGGACTGTGCTATGTATAATAACTGAGTACACTATATACTAAGGGACTGTGTTAGACATAATAAGTGATAATAACGTCTTCCTCCACCTCCCCTTCCTAAATCCATTATAAATCCTCCTTCCTCCCATCCCAATCCCCCACAACCCTCATTGTCCTCCCCCCACATCCCATTATTGTCCTCTCCCCCACCCAATCATTGTCCTCTTCACCACCTCCATCATTGTTTTCTCCCCCACACCCCATCATTGCACATTCCACCAACTCCATCATTGCCTTCTCCCCCACCATTGCCCATTCCACCACCTCCATCATTTCCTCCTCCCCCGCAACCCCATCATTGACCTTTCCACCATCATTGTCCTTTCCACTACCACCCTCATCATTGCCCATTCCACCACCTCCATCATTTCCTTCTCCCCCACCACCCCATCATTGTCCTTTCAACTGCCACCATCATTGCTTTCTCCCCATCATTGCTTTCTCCACCACCATCCCCATCATTGGTTTCTTCCCCACCACCTCCATCATTTCCTCTTCCTCTACCACCCCCATCATTGTCCTTTCAACTGCCACCATCATTGCTTTCTCCCCCACTACCCCCATCATTGCCTCCAAACCCACCACCCCATCATTGTCCTTTCCACCACCTCCATCATTGCCTTCTCCCCACCACCATCATTGCCCATTCCACCACCTTCATCATTTTCTCCTCCCCACCTCCACCATCATTTTCCTTTCAACTGCCACCATCATTGCTTTCTCCTTCATCACCCCCATTATTGCCCTCTCCATCACCCCCATTATTGCCTTCTCCCCATCACTGCCCTCTCTTCCACCTACACACACAGCACCATTCACCTCTCTGCACGTTCCCCCGCAGCAACACACAAATGCACAGACAGACACAGACACACACACCACCTCTCACCTCTCTGCACGTTCTCCTGTGGCATCACCATCACCGGCAGCTTCCTCTCTCCAGCCACGCCGCTAACTGTGTGAAAGACAGGATGCGAGGACAGGGAGAAGGACGGATCGCTGCAGCTCCGCTTCCATTTTCTCTTGCAGGCTCTCTCCCTGCCCTCGAGGGGAATCTGACCAGTGGCCCCCTGGAGCCTCGGGGCCACATAAACAGGTCAGATTGCCCTCATTATAAGCTGTCCTGCAGGGGCCCCCCATCACCTCCAGGCCCCGGTGCAGCCGCACAGGCTGCACATGCGATATGTAAGAGGTTGAACTGTGCTTACACCCAGAGAACACTAGGATCCTGTGGTGTTTGTCTGGTGCAGCTAAGGAGAGGTGCTGTCTGTGCCCTGGAATCTGTGTGTGCTGGGGGTGGGGCCTGGTGTCGGCAGTCTAGAGCTGAGAGAGAAGCATCATGAAGAGAGAAGGAGAATTTGCACTGAGAGATTGTTTTGTGTGGAGCAGCTTGCGAGAAGCAAAGAGACTGAATGCTTAAAGAGACAATTTACTGCTACCCCCTTTTATCTTGGAAGCTTGAGGCTTTGCTGTGAAAGGAGGCAGAGTGTTCCTGGGAGCTGGGAGACTGTGTAGCTCCGTAGAGTCCCTGCTTTGTGAGGAGGGAAGAAGTCATATTGGACAGAACTTCTATACAGAAACTGGCGTACTGCTTCTTGGAGAAATTGTGAGGATTGCAGGAGGAAAGATGGCATCTTGAGGAGACAGAACTATAAGACCCCAGCGTTTGGGCTCGATAACGGTCAAAAAGACAAACAATCTGTGTTTCTGCAACTTTTTGGCGCTGAAGATTTGGGGCTGGCTGCAGCCTATGCAATCTTCATGCCTGAGAGGAAACTCACCTCAGGTTAAAGGTACCATATAGTCATAGATACTCGGGTATACCTAGTAGAAGTGCTTAAAGTTCTTTGTATTATATTTATATGTATTGTATTTGTAGGTTGTGTAGGTTATACTCAGTATGCCATTCCAAGTGGTCCCTTGATGGGTCCCTACATGCATGCGATTTACACCTGTTTTCTAAGTACCTGAATTGACCTTCCTGATAGGTAAATTGATTCCAAATCCCGTTATAATACACTTTTCAGGAAACCTTGGATTGGCATAGTGATTTCAGCTCCGGCTGAGAGTGTATACTCTATAAGGGTATTTCAACCTGTTTCTTCCATATATTAAGTTCTACTATTTCGGCTGTTTGAGTTAAAACAACTTTTGGGAATTTCTGCCTCAGTCTTGGTTTGTGACACACTGGATCTTACTTGGACCTCTGGTCATTACAGGTATGTCCGCTCGTGTACTGGAATAAATACAGAAAACACATTATTTTGCTTGTCAAAATGACCACAGCTTTATTTAAATCACAGGATTAAAATAATCACAGTAGGAGCCAGGTGAAATGCTAGTACATTGGGATTCACAAGTACTGTGATATCCACAGCTGTCTGACATACTGCACCAGGACAGACAGCCATAAAGGGGCAGCACACACTGGCTTGCCAATCAAGCATAGCCAGTAAACTTACAGGGCACCAATGACCCTATTATCCTCACTCCTGTGCTTAACCACTGTGCCCTCCCCGATTGATGTTACCATTACAATATCCTTGAGGCTGGCCACCAAAGCTGAGCCTGTTCAACACCATGAGATTTTACATCCTCTATTAGTTAAAATGAGTCCACCTTAACTAGTCTGCAACTTCCATCTGACTCCTAAACCACAAAGCTGTGACAGGTTATAAATTCCAAGTCACATATGACACTTTTACACATTTTTTATACATCAGTTTAGTAAACTTATAAAGTAGAAGTCCCTGTAAAAGCATTGAGGAGTAGCATTGAGGAGCAGTGAGGAAACACTTAGCTAACCTAAATGAATTCAAGTCTCCAGGTCCAGATGAATTACACCCCAGAATACTGAAGGAGATAGCAGAAGAAATTCTTGAACCACTGTCCATAATCTTTGAAAATTCTTGGAGAACAGGAGAAGTCCCAGAAGACTGGAGAAGAGTAAATGTTGTTCCTATCTTCAAAAAGGGGAAGAAGGTGGACCCAGGGAACTACAGGCCGGTGAGTCTGACTTCTATACCAGGAAAAATCTTTGAACAAATTATTAAAGAACATGTATGTAAGTACCTGCATAAGAATGAAGTGATTAAACAGAGTCAGCATGGGTTTGTAACTAATAAGTCATGTCAGACTAACTTAATTTCCTTCTATGACAGAATCACTGACTGGGTGGATCAGGGAAATGCTGTAGATATAGTATATCTTGACTTCAGCAAAGCATTTGACAAAGTAACTCACACAATCCTTATTGAAAAAATGACTAAGTATGGAATGGACAAGGCAACTGTTAGGTGGATTCATAACTGGCTTAGTGATCGGACTCAAAGAGTGGTCGTAAATGGCTGCACATCCAGTTGGAAGAATGTCTCAAGTGGGGTACCACAAGGCTCTGTTTTGGGCCCTGTATTGTTCAACATCTTTATCAATGATTTAGATGAAGGAATTGAGGGTAAACTGATCAAATTTGCTGATGACACAAAGCTAGGAGGGGTAGCTAATACTAGAGAAGAGAGAGAGAGGATTCAAAAAGATATAAATAAACTGGAGCAGTGGGCAGCAACTAACAGAATGGTTTTTAACAGGGAAAAAATGCAAAGTACTACATCTGGGCAATAAAAATGAAAAAAGCATATACAAAATGGGAGGAATAGGGCTAAGTAACAGCACATGTGAAAAAGACTTGGGTATACTAATTGATCACAGACTGAACATGAGTCAACAGTGTGATGCAGCAGCAAAAAAGGCAAATACAATTCTAGGATGTATCAACAGAAGCATACAGTCTAGATCACGTGAGGTCATTATTGCCCTCTACTCCTCTTTGGTCAGACCTCATCTGGAATACTGTGTCCAGTTTTGGGCACCACATTTTAAAAAAGACATCAACAAACTGGAGCAAGTTCAAAAGAGAGCCACCAGAATAGTGACCGGTCTGCAAACCATGTCCTATGAGGAACGGTTGCAGGATTTGGGAATGTTTAGCTTGCAAAAAAGAAGACTGAGAGGAGACTTAATAGCTGTCTACATATATCTCAAGGGCTGTCACATTGTAGAAGGATCATCTTTATTCTCATTTGCACAAGGAAAGACTAGAAGCAATGGGATGAAACTGAATGGGAGGAGTCACAGATTAGATATTAGAAAAAACTTTTTGACAGTTAGGGTGATCAAGGAGTGGAACAGGCTTCCACGAGAGGTGGTAAGTTCTCCTTCAATGGAAGTCTTCAAACAGAGGCTGGACAGACATCTGTCTGGGATGATTTAGAGAATCCTGCTTTGAGCAGGGGGTTGGACCAGATGGCCCAGGAGGTCCCTTCCAACTCTACCATTCTATGATTCAATTCTATGATTTAGTGGACTAAACTTGGCAAACTTCCCACTCACAAAGAGTCATCCTACAGCGCTCAGGAGAGGAAAAAACCTCTGTGGAGGAAACCTCTAGGGAACCATGGCTGAAGGACTGCCCTTCCCTTGGGCTTAGAGGTTAATGCTAATGTTGACGCTTTATATCCATGATAAAATTGGACCTTGAACAAGATATACAATGGCTAATTATACAAATTAATAAATCATTCATCATTATACAATCAATGGTTAAAAAAACGTTTTAGGACAGTGATTATAACAGGGAGAGAGGGTGGGTAATGTTTCCTCCAGTTCATGAGGTGAGAGAAAGAGGGAGAGAGACAGAGTTACCGCCTCTATATAAGCCCAACCCTCCTCACAGTAACACACCAGGCACACAAATACTGTGATCCTTCCTCTTAAAGCAACATCACTCTTGCTTAAAATCTACACTGCTATACAAACAAAGCTGCAGGAGTTAAAGGTCCACCCCTACCAAAGTCATGTCCTCCTCTGTGGTTTCTTGATGGATTGCAACAATTGGAACACAGATGTATTAATTACCCCACTACTATTTTACCATATGAAGATTTGTATAGTTCTGGCCTATATGTTCATTTGCAGGTTTCTGAACACTGAGCTTTTTTTATTTTTATCTTTTTGTTTTTACTACAGAAATGTAGCAAATCATGTATACCACAAATATCATTCACCTGTGGTATGGCATCTCAGTAAGTGATGTAATGATAATATATTGCTGAGATGTCTCATCATTCGAGATCTGACCTCTGGGTCCCTCACAGTTCTGAGATTTAAGGGATCAAACAGTGCTGCTTCAATGTTTTGCTCCCCTCACAGTTTTTGTCTATTACATGTGGCTGCCGAGTCTCGACAGCCCACTTTACAAGAAAGTGCAGTCATTCGCATTCACTTGATTGGAGTTGTGCCGAAGCAGACAGCCTGAGGTGCCCTGTGCAGCAGAAAAACTGTGCAGTGGCCCTTCATTCTTAGGCTAAGTGCACACGTTCAGGAATGTGTGCAGAATTTTCCTGAGCAAAACCGGACTTTTTTCGCGGTAAAAATGTGCGGTTTTTGAGCGGATTTTGCGCATTTTTACTGCGATTTTTCCGTAAGCTTTCTAGGTCAATAATATAGCGGGAAAAAAGCTAGAATTACGCGAAATTAATGAACATGTTGCTTCTTTTTCCACGATGCGTTTTTTCCGCAGAAAAAAACGCACCATGTGCACAAAAATTGCGGAATTCATTCTAAATAATAGGATGATTTATTCATGCGTTTTTTTCGCGTTTTTTGCCGCGAAAAAAACACAAATAATCCTGAACGTGTGCACTTAGCCTTAGGATTCGTGGGAGTCTTTGAGGTTGGACTCATAACAATCATTAAAGCGGTCTTTTACTCTTGAATGTCTTTTTACCTGATGTACAGGACGCTGTTCTCCTGAATCTGGAATTGTCTTTCTTTTGCAGCCTGTCTGTTCCTGAGATGTGGCCCATATTCTTTTAATATAAATATAGCCTTACTAAGACAAGTGGGCATGGCCCTCAATTCTTCTATGCGGGCCTATTCCTGAGGACAATGCCCACTTGATGAAAAATACTAGATTTATATACAGTAAATAGAGGGCCATATATCAGGAGTGGAGAGTTGCAGGAACAAAATTAAAAACATCACCAGATTCAGAACTGCAACATTTACCCCAGAATAACAAAATTACATCTTTATGGCATGTGACAAGTTTTTTTTATAAATGATGGCATATCATAACTATATGCCACTACTCAATGAGATGGTAATACCAGACAATAATTTTGAAATATCCCAAATGGTGTCTTTTGTAAAGACAATGAAGAAGTACAATGGCTGCATCAATACTGCTAATCTCCAAATCAATTAAATTATTAATTGTTTCCATTTATAAAAAGAAGCCTCTTTTAGGCTGTGCTCCCACAATAAGTTTTTGGTAAGTTTTTAACTCTGTGTATTTAAGGCAAATAGAAAACGCAGCATCTTACCGTTGCAGCAAAGTGGATGGGATTTATACAAATCTCATGTCCACTGTGCTTTTTTTCACGTAGTGTAAGCTTACCTGCTGCGCAAGTTTGAAATCCGCAACATGTCAACTTCTCCTCTGGGTACGCTGAGTTTTAAATGCGCAGTTTCACATAGCCTTGCATCAGATGAAGAAAAAACTGCACATGTGGAAATTCACTAAAAACACATGTAATCCGCACATAACTATATCAATAAAGTTTTGCCAAAGCCAAATACAAGGAAGTATTAAAAACAAAGCAGCTTTATTTAAAACATGACACACAAAAAGTAGACACAAACCGCAGCATGAAAAAAACGATAAAAAATGTACTCAAAACACAATGAAAAAACAATAAGTTACTAAATTCAGCTAATAAGTGCAGAAATGCTACAGAAAATCTGCAGCATCAAAAACTCAGAAAATACTCACTGTGAGAACTTAGCCACTGCTCCCGGTGTCTCACATTGGTTGCAGTGCTGACTTCACGTCGACAGCAAGGTAGCCAATCAGAGCAGTTGAGCTCACTGATTAGCTGCCACGCTGTCGATGTGGCATCAGTGCTGCAGCCAATGCCAGGCAACTACATTGCGGTTTGTTGCTTTTGTAAGGCGATGGACACAAATAACAGTGTTTAAAGCCGAGTATCTGTGGGCAAACACCACCAGCTGCTCAAGGACAAAAGAGAAAGTGAAAGTGAAAACAGCTGCATTACTAAGAACCTAAGGATGAAGTGTATGTTCCCACAGGAAGGGGATTGAGAAGACACTGGGTCAGGTGACAATTGTGTTGTGATTATTTTAATATAAAAGGCATGGCCAGGCTGAGCGAAGGGAAAGTATGCACCAGAGTCTGTACCAGGCAGGTTGTGTGGCTGAGAAGTGGGCTTACAGCGACTATTGCAAAAGAAGGGTCCGAGGGTTGTCAGATCCTGGAGAATGCCTGTGTTATACCTGAGCTGAGAGGGAGACCATAAGCAGCGCCAGTAGAAGACCATGACCAGCACCTGTAAAAGTTCATAATCATAGCCAAACCAGGTTTGGAGGACCGTTTCTGTGGACTACTTCATCCAGTGTAGGCGTAGGTGTGGGTCGAGGCCATGCTTCAGGGTACAAACTGTATGACCAGTGAATCACATATCTAGTATTTGTGGCCTAGTGGGAAACACCGGTGACCCCTGTCAGGGCCAGAGTAACAATAAGAGGTGCTTAAAGAGACTACATTGGGGACAGGCCTAGTATAAAACATTAGGACACATTCACACGTTCAGTATTTGATCAGTATTTTATATCAGTATTTGTAAGCCAAAACCAGAAGAGAAACAATCAGAGGAGAAGAATAATAGAATCACGTGCACCAATTCTGTATTTTTCACCCACTCCTGGTTTTGGCTTACAAGCACCGATGTGATGTACAATAACAAATTATTTTGTGGTACCATGTTAGCAAAGGTATCACTCCGAAAACACTTTTGACATCATTGGGCAGAAAAGTATTCACATCGAAGCACCATTGTAAAATACTGAACAAATACTGAACGTATGAATGTGGCCATATCCATCAACTGTCATTTAACTACTAGATAATAAGGGCAGTGGACATAAATAGGACTTTGAATTGATACAGTATTGTATTCAGTCTTATTGATGTGTATTGATAGTATCATAATATACTGTATTGACATTGTTACTGCAACCCCAAATACAG
>VIAB01020872.1:29052-41679 GCA_009801035.1 Oophaga pumilio | reverse complement strand
TTTTTGCCTGCTCTCCTCAGCTACCAAATCATAACAGCACCCCTATAGAAGTATAGTGCACCCCATAGCAGTATAAGGCACCTCCATAGTTGTATAATGCACCCTATAGTATAATGCACCCCCACAGTATAATGCAGCCTGCCACATAGCTGTATAATGCACCCCCATAGCAGTATAATGCACCCTACAGTGTACTGCATGCCCATAGTATATAAGACAGCCCCATAGAAGTATAATGCACCCCCATGGCAGTATAATGCAACCTGTAGTACTATAATGCACCCCATAGTATAAGGCAGCCCCATAGTAGTATAATGCACCCCTATAACTGTAGAATGAACCTCCATTGCAATATAATTCACCCCCATAGTAGTATAATGCACCTCCATAGCAGTATAATGCACCCCATAGTATAATACACCCCCATAGTATAAGCCAGCCCCATAGTAGTATAATGCACCCCATAGTACAATGCAGCCCCATATTAGTATAATGCACCCCCATAGCAAAAGGCAGTCCCATAGTAGAATAAAAAGGGGGGTAGTTAGCGAGCACACAGGTCTGAATATGGTTGAGGTTCTGGTACAATGGACTCATACGTCCAGTAATAGACTAATAAATGATTTACCGCACACTCAAATTGATCAATTTGCAAAGTGAAAATTTTTTATTGTGGACAACCAAATTTATAGAAGCAAAGACAGGAATATAAGCATGAAGAGACATTAATCTCAACGTTTCGGTTCAACCAGAACCTTATTCATGTAGTCGCTGTGAACAAAAGAAACAATATAAGTAACAAGAAAATAAACATGAAAACTAAAAGACCATATTGGTCGATCAAAAGCATCTCCAGAGGAATAGTCAAGACACAAAATTATACAATTTAAAAGAATTAAATACAATGTGACAGACATAAAAAGTAAAAAAAGTACATTGGAACCAATGAGAGTGGTCACAAGAAAAAAGGAAATTTTACCTCAGTCCTGGGAATGTTTGTGAGTAGGTATATACAGAGAGATAAGTGTCCAAACATAAAGGATAGCTGTAAGTGAAGGGTATGCCACACTAAACAATATCGCTAACGGGATCGCTAAAAAACGTCACTATTTAGCGATCCCGTTAGCGATGTTGCTGTGTGCGGCAGCTTCCGGCGACGAGCTTCCTGCTGGGATCTCGCTCGTCGCCGGAAACGATCCGGACCCTATTTTCTCGTCGGCGCTCCCGCTGGGTGAGTATGTATCGCTAAGTGTGGCACCTTTTCTTAGCGATTTAGCGGTACTTTTGTACCGCTAAATCGCTAAGAAGATCGCTAACGGCGATAGCGCCGTTAACTATATCGCTAAATGTGGCACACATTTAGCGATATTAAAACGATCCCGCTAGCGATCTCATTAGTATGCGACGCTAACGAGATCGTTAGCGGGAGCGTTTAGTGTGGCAGTACCTTAACAGTAATAGTGTTAAATTCATACACTCAAACAGTGTGAAATAGCAAAATAGATTGCCTAATACCTGTGTCCTATATCTTTAAATGAGGGAGAAGCCTCAGTAGCAATCTAAAAGGAGGTATAGGAAATGCCCATTGAGACAGCTATAAATAGTGGTGTCAATACAAAGTGGAGCCCAAGTTAAGTTGTTTAGAGTACCTGTTATATAGTTGTCAGGGAATAGCCCAAGATCAGGAAATTCTATAGTCCTGAAAAATTAAGAGCTGTACTGTTACATAGTAACAGGACAGTCCTATATTAGTGATCAAAGTGTGGGTACAAATAGTGTAGAGCATACCTGGCAGTCAGTTCATTAAAGTAAAGCCCCATAAATCAGGAATTGTTTCCAACCTGGAGGAGTGAACAATGCGCTAATGTCAGAACCGCTATGTGGTAGCGGTCTAAATATAAGTATATCAGTTCCCTTGTGATGGCGATCAGCCTACCTGGCAGACGTTTTGTAGTGATATAAGCAGCGCTCCCGCGCCTTGCTGTGGCTGGACTGCGGTGAAAATGACTGAGAGGCGCTTATTTAAAGCGCCAGACCGGAAGTTGAGCTCCCGGACCGGAAGTGACGTGACGTCACAGGGAAATAGTTCCAAAGTATGTTAGACATGCGCAGTGGCTCAGTCAATGCACTGAGCTTGCTCAAACATAGGTGGAAAACGTCTGTATAAGTGAAAGGAGGGGCTAGTGAAGGTAAATGAATGTGTCAGAGCGCTACATTGAAAACAATTGTCACCCAATATAATTATATATAAAATATTAGAAAAAACGGGCTACTATTATATTTAACAGTTAAATACATGCTTAAGAGTGCTGACATAAGGATAATAATCACCAATCAGTATAATGGTTAATGTCAACCAAGGACGTTTAGTTATAGTTATGGTATAGTCAGATTAAAGGACTAAGTGTTCAGGGACATGCAGCAGAAACCCGGCAGAGGAGTAAACTCACCTTTTGGTGAAGAATTATCGGGTCTGTAAGAAAATAGATAATATTAATATAGGTTTTTACAATAGCCAATCAATTTCTCTATTCAGTCCTTTAGGGGGAAAAGTTTCAAGTTTGTGGATCCAGAAGGTTTCTCTTTGTTTTAATAATTTAACATGGTCGCCCCCCTCTCCTAGGGCGTGGAATACCTTCTATGACCTGAAATTTTATTTGAACCACGGAGTGTCTGAATTTTGTAAAAATGGTCAGGCAATGGAAGCCAGTTTTTCTGACATCGAATGGTGGATTTGTGGCTGGCTATGCGGTCCTTCACATGCTGGGTTGTTTCCCCAACATATAGAAGGCCGCATGGACACTTGACCAGGTATACTACGAAATTGGAATTACAAGTAAAAAAGCCTTTTATTGGGAATGATTTGCCAGTCCTGGGATGTGTGAAGTGATCTGATCGAATGACATTCGAACAGGCTGCACAGTTTAAGCACGGGAATGTACCGTGCTTACGAGGGGCTAGGAGCCTTTGATTATCAATTGGGAGTGCACTGCCCATGTCCGCTCTTACTAACCTATCTCTGATGTTAGGTGCCCTTTTCTTACACATCAACACTGGTGCCTCAAATGGCGCAATGTTAGGGTAGGCTCTATAGAGAAGCGGCCAGTGTTTTTTTATGATAGAGTAGGCTTTTGGCATAAGAGGATGGAATGAATGTACAAAAGGCACCCTCTCTTTAGGAACAGTAGGTGGCTGAGGAGAGGGCGGTGCAATAGCACGGATTTTTTCCTCGTGTAATAACCTGGTTGGGTAGTGTCTATCTCTGAATTTCTGTGCCATTGTGTTCAATCTGGTCTCCAATGTCTCTTTATCAGATACAATCCTGGACACTCTATTGAGTTGAGATCTTGGCAGACTATTTCTTGTTGATCGAGGATGGCAACTGGAATAATGTAAGAGGTTATTCCTATCGGTGGGTTTATCGTAGAGATCGGTAGATAGGTTACCATGTATATTCTGTATAACTCTAGTGTCAAGAAAAGGGATTGATTCAGTATCATGATGTAGAGAAAATTGCAATTCCGGAAAGATAGAATTTAGGTATGCATGAAATTCAAGTAGGATGTTAACGGGACCGGTCCACACAAAGAAAATATCGTCTATGTAACGATGGTATCCAAGTATATGACGGAGAAAAAGATCATTTGAATAGACATATGTTAGTTCAAAAGAGTTCATGTATGCATTTGCGTAGGCGGGCGCGACATTAGCGCCCATCGCGGTGCCGCACTTCTGTACATAGTAGGTATCTTCGTACAGAAAGCACGGTGGCTCAGTGGATAGCACTACAGCCTTGCAGCGCTGGAGTCCTGGGTTCGAATCCCACCTAGGACAACATCTGCAAGGAGTTTGTATGTTCTCCCCGTGTTTGCGTGGGTTTCCTCCGGGTACTCCGGTTTCCTCCCACACTCCAAAAAACATACTGATAGGGAATCTAGATTGTGAGCCCCATCGGGGACAGCGACGATAATGTGGCAAAACTGTAAAGCGCTGCGGAATCTGTTAGCGCTATATAAAAATAAAGATTATTATTATTATTAGTTTTCATGCAATACCAAATGTAGTAAATCAAGACACAATTGAACTGAGTTAGTGGATAAGTCTGAAGATTCCAGAAGAATCTTTACTGCCTCAATCCCTTTATCGAGAGTAATTGATGTGTATAGGCTGTTAACATCAAGTGTAACAATAACACTGTCTGGTGGTATTGGCCCCAATTGTTGAATGACCCTCAAAAAATGTCCTGTATCAAGAAGGTAAGATCTTGTCAATTTAATGAGTGGCGTTAAAATCTTTTCTAGAAAAATAGATAAAGGTGACAATACAAGAGTCGGACCTGGTGATCAATATCTCTGATTATCTCCTCTCCCCTGCTGAACTTTCGTTATTGCAGAAGGGGTTGTCGTTTTGTCCAACCCCGAAGTGGGACTCTTTTCAACTTGAAAAGGACTTGGAGAGATTCTACCGGACTATAAGACTAAAAACCCATTTTGGTCTAACACCTGTCCCTGGTGACATGTTACCACCACGTGATGAACCCACCTCTGAGCTGTCCATTTCAGCTCTCGGCCTCCGTAATCCGAGCAGATTTTCGCCTCCGCGTATCTACCATGCTACAGAAACCTTCATCTCTTTAGTTGATCGCGATATGAAATTGTTATCTCATCAGGCACAGCTTGGCTTCTTCCCACCACATTCTAACCTAACTACTCTAGAAAAACAGGCCCTCAATACTCTCAGCAGCAATAGGGATAGTAGTATAATGCACCCCTATAACTGTAGAATGAACCTCCATTGCAATACAATTCACCCCCATAGTAGTATAATGCACCCCCATAGCAGTATAATGCAACCTGTAGAACTATAATACACCCCCATAGTTTAAGCCAGCCCCATAGTAGTATAATCCACCCCATAGTACAATGCAGCCCCATAGTATACGGCAGTCCCATAGTAGAATAATGCACCCGCATAGCAGAATAATGGCACAATAACATCGCTAAAAAGCTTTGGCAAGTATCCAGAATTGCAGAGCGGCGGCATTCCCAATACGACTTCATCTCATTCAGACAAGCAACACTCGCATTCAAATCAGCTCTCACCTCTGCTAAACAGGCCTACCTTACATCCCTCATATCTTCCTTATCCGACAACCCCAAACAGTAGTTCAACATCTTTAACTCCCTCCTCCGCCCACCACTGCCCCCTCAGACTTCCCTAATCTCTGCTGATGACTTTGCCACGCACTTCAAAAATAAGATAGAACAAACAAGGCAAGTCTTTGTTGTCCTATCACCACAACTCCTTTGTATACCAGACCAATACCCTAACCCCATAACTTCCCTCTCCAAAATCACTGAAGGAGAGCTTTCTCATATCTCCAAATCACACCTCACCACTTGTGCATTTAACCCCATCCCAACTCCTCCCCAACCTCACCACTACACTTATCCCATCCCTAACCCATCTCTTCAAGCTATCACTAACTCCTGGTACCTTCCCCTCCGCTTTCAAACATGCCACAATCACATCTATCCTCAAAAAGCCATCCCTTTACCCGAGCACTATGTCCAGCTATCGCCCCATATCTTTGCTCCCGTTTGCTTCCAAACTAATTGAGCAGCACGTCGACACTGAACTTTCCTCTCACTTTCCATCAAACTCTCTCTTCGACAACCTACAATCTTCCTCAAGCTCAATGTAGACAAATCTGAACTAATTATCTTTTCTCCATCTCGCATATCTTCCCTACCTTATTTGTCTATCACAATAAATGAAATCACACTTTCCACTGTCCTGAAAATCCGCTGGCTCGGAGTAACCCTTGGCTCTGCCCTGTTCTTCATACCGCACATCCAAGCTCTCGCCACCTCCAGTCGCCTCCAGCTCAAAAATATTTCCAAAATCCATCCTTTCCTCAACCCTCACTCTACCAAAATGCTTGTTCATGCCCTAATCATCTCCTGCCTCGACTACTGCAACTTCCTCCTCTGTGGTCTACCTTCTAACATTCTCGCATCCCTCCATTCCGTCTGCTGCCCGACTAATTAATCTTTCTACTCGCTACACTCCTGCTGCCCCTCTTTGCAAATCTCTTCACTGGCTCCAAATTTTCCAGCATATCCAGTTTAAGCTACTTTCACTGACCTACAAAGCCATCCATAACCTTTCTCCTCCTCGTATTTCCGAACTAATCTCTCAATATCTTCCCTCATGTAATCTCCAGTCCACCCAAGACCTCCTTCTCTCCACGCTTATTCGCTCCTCACCCAATTGCCTTAAAGATTTCTCCCTACTATTCCCCATCCTCTGGAATTCTGTCCCCCAAAACGTCCAGTTATCTACCACATTTGGATCCTTCAGAGGGAACCTGAAAACCCATCTGTCACGGGGTCCTTCTCCGGTATCACACAATCAACAGAGCAAGAGGAGTGCGAACAATCCCAAGACCTTTATTATAGGCAAAATTAAAAAGGTCCATAAACAAACCACCACACTGAGGATACAATAGTCCAGAAAACGAATGCAGTTCAGTAACAGAATAAGTGTCCCATGAGATGAGTCCAATATTCCAGACGACAGAGGATAAAACAAAAGAAACCAATCCTTCTTTCTCTCTGAAGTGCTGTGTCTTTACACTATCCTCTCCAGACAGGAACTAATTTCCATCTCTCTGTCCTCCTCAGACCCTCTCCTTATCTCCCAGGGTAGTCAGACCAGTTTGATGGCTTTCATCCCACTTCTGACCTGTCAAAGATGCCTCAGGGATTAAGGCACTACAGGGGGTGACTCGCTGCATTTGGATAGCTGAGGGGTCATGAATGGACAATCAGGAGATGTCAGCAGGGGTTCATCAAGAGGCATAGACACATTCAGGCTGCAGATGGAAGGTGAGCTAACTCAATTATCAGCCAAAAGGCTGACAATTGAGACTCCAGGCAGTATGTGGAATACACAAAAAGATACCGGGCAACAAGAGAACACCATGTAAGTCAATAAAATATAAATATACACAAAATGATAGTCACAGAACATATCACACTATCACAACCTCTCCCCCCTCATAATAAGTGAGCACGCCATGAGGTCTACACAGACCTCTGTCCTGTTCACTTTAGTCCACATTGCTCAACTGCAATAGTCCCTTGTACAGTGGCAAGGCTAGGTCGGCCTGAGGGGTTTATGGTTCCTCTTGCCAAGACAGTCCATCGGCGTTCTGGTGCTGGCTGCCCCGATTGTATTGGATGGAGAAACTGTAGGGTTGTAGGGACAAGCTCCATCGCAGCAATCTTCTGTTGTCTCCTGATACGCGGTTCAGCCACGTGAGGGGGTTGTGGTCTATAACAATTGTAAAGTCTCTGCCATACAAGTATGGCTGCAATTTTTTTAGTGCCCATACGATGGCAAGGCACTCCTTTTCAATATGGGCATAGGCAACTTCCCGATCCAGTAGTTTCCGACTGACAAAAGCAACAGGATGTTCTTCTCCAGCGGCGTTCACTTGGTTAAGTACTGCCCCAATCCCAAAGGTAGATGCATATGTCTGCACAAGAAACCTGCGCTTATAATCAAGGGCAGCCAAGACAGGAGCAGTGATGAGGGCGATCTTTAACGCTGAAAAGGCATCCTCGCATGCAGTCATCCACGTTACATTCCTAGGAATGTTCTTGCGGGTCAGGTCGATTAGGGGCTTGGCCAAGGTGCTGAAATTAGAAACAAATTTCCGATAGTAACCAGCAGTTCCTAAAAATGCAAGTACCTGCTTTTTAGTCTGGGGTATACACCTGTTGCTAATGGCTTCCACCTTGGCAGGTTCATGCCTTAGGGTCCCACCCCCTACTCTATTCCCGAGATACTGCACCTCAGCCATCCCTATTTGGCATTTATCAGGGTGAATGGTCAGTCCTGCAGTAAGAATACAGTCGAGCATTATGCCCAAGTGTTTAAGATGTTCCTCCCAGGTTGTGCTAAAAATGTCATCCAAGTAAGCACAGGCAAAGTATTGACATTGCTCTAACAGTCGATCTACCAGTCTCTGGAAAGTAGCGGGGACATTTTTCATCCCAAAGGGCATTCCCAGGAACTCAAAAAGCCCAAATGGAGTAATGAAGGCCGAGCGCTCCCGAGAGTCCTCCATTAGGGGTATCTGCCAGTACCCCTTGCTCAAGTCTAACGTGGTCACAAATTGGGCACTGGCCAGACGATCCAATAAATCATCAATCCTGGGTAAGCGTCACTCTTGGTGGCATCATTTAATCATCTGTAATCAACGCAGAATCGTGTTGTACCATCCTTCTTGGGGACCAGGACAACAGGAGAGGCCCAAGAACTGTGAGATGGCTGAACAACTCCCAGTTGTTTCATCTCCTCCAGTTCATTCTTTATCATGCCTTGAATAGCCTCTGGAACCTGGTAGGCAATCTGCTGGATGGGGCATTGTCCGGGGGTTTCCACATGGTGGCTGGTGAGAGTAGTCTTCCCCAGCTTGGAGGAGAAAGCAGCAGCCCTCGGCCTTAGTACGGCGAGAATATTGTCCTTTTGTATATCCGATAAATGGGAGCCCAGGGGCACTTGTTCCAGTGATCCTCCCGCTTGGGTGACCTGGAGAAGATCGGGGAGATACTCGTCGTCGTCGGCATCACTAGGGGAGTGGTAGACAGCTAGAACAGGCAGAGATCGGTCGTGGTATTCTTTCAGCATGTTAATGTGGACGGTTTTCTGTCGTCGTCCACTAGAATCTAGGGCAATAACGTAGTTAGTGTCATTAATTTTCTTGACAACCTGATAAGGGCCTTCCCACACTGCTTGAAGCTTGTTGGCAGGGGAAGTAGCAATCATGAGCACTTGTTGTCCTTCCATAAATTCCGGGGTCCTGGCATTACGGTCATACCAGGTTTTTTGTCTTGACTGAGCCATCCGCTGATGTTCTTTAGCCAAGGTAGCTAGCTGGGTGAGACGGTCTCTGAACTCGAGAACATAGGGAATGGTGGGCATTCCGGTGTCTGAGATATCTTCCTCCAAATGTTCTTTCAGAAGAGTGAGAGGCCCATGGACCTTCCGGCTAAACAGTAATTCGAAGGGAGAGAACCCTGTGAACTCTTGGGGAACCTCCCGATAGGCGAAGAGGAGTATTTTTCCCAGTCTTTTTCAATGTCAGCAAAAGCCCTCAGCATATTTTTTAGGGTTCCATTAAAGCGTTCACATAGTTCGTTGGTTTGTGGGTGGTATGGGGTGGTGCAAATGGCTCGAACACCACAGGTATGCCATAGGGACTGGACCAGATCTGACATGAACTGAGTGTCTTGATCCGATAATATTTCACTAGGAAACCCTACCCGGGTAATGATGGTAACAAGTGCCTCGGCTACCTTTACTGCTGTAATACTGGACAGGGCCACAGCTTCAGGATATCGAGTGGCATAGTCCACCACTGTCAGGATACATTTTTTCCCCGACTGGCTGGGGTGGGCCAGAGGATCTATGATGTCGACAGCTACACGTTGAAATGGTTCTTCAATTATGGTCAGGGATTGCAGGGGTACCTTATGTCGAGCTCCTGGATGCCGCATTCACTGGCACACATGGCAGGTGCGGCAATAATGTGCTACCGACTGTGAGATGCCAGGCCAGTAAAAACTTTGGGTGAGTCTCTTTTCAGTCCTTTTCCTCCCTTGATGCCCAGCCAAGGGGATGTCATGGGCCAGTTGGACTAGCAGTGCCCTGTACTTTTGAGGGACAATGAGTTGCCTGGTCGTTGTGTCAGGGTTGCCCTTGTCACTGACTTTTGTTACACGATAATACAGTCCGTTTTCTCGAGTGAAGGCATCCCCATTATCTCCCACGCGCTCAGTTTCTGCCCTTAACCTAAGGGCTGCTAAGGTAGTGTCACCCTCTATTTCTCTCCTAAATTCCTCTCTATCCCAAGGCTCTCCCAATGTAGTAGCAGGGAACGTGTTGCTTACCAACTCTGATGCGGTTTGTGGTGGTTGCTCCCCGGTGAGCAATGTTGTAGTGCTCGAAGGGCCTGTAGTCGGGTGACTGCTCCCACAAATTGGCACTGTAACTCCCCAATGTCGTTCCCAAGGAGGATACCTGCAGGAAGTCCTCCCATAACTCCAATCCAACAAAGTTTTTCTCCACAACCATAATCCAAATGCACAGAAGCTCGCTGTATATATTTGCGGGCACCCCCCTCCAGGACAAGGGGAATTCCCGGGCCCTGGTGAATTGCCTCAGGTCGAACCACACGGGTGTCAGAGATAGTCAGGAATGCCCCCGTGTCTCTAAATCCTGACACTTTGTATCCATCAATTAAGACATCCTGCAGGTGGTGTTGCCGTTGCTCTGGGTAGCTAAAGGACAAAGGCTGGAGTCCGTACACTCCAGGAGGGGTATCTATGGTGCCATGGTCGGTGGTCCACTCTGGTGGGGGTGGTGGTAGCTCTTCCTCAGGCGGTATGGAGTGCACAAGATGCACTGGATGAGGTGGGGCTGCGTGGGGCTTCCTCTGAATCCTTGAAGGACAGCCGGATTGCAAATGCCCAGGTTGCCCACACCCATAACATCTCATCTCTGTGATACCCCCACGTCATGGTCGGAACTGTTGGGGCCCAGGATTGTGAGGCATGATTGTCATAGGCCTGCGACTAGGTGGAAGGGCAGATATAATCGTAGGGGGCCTGGGCGCAGGAGCAGGCTGTGATTTATTGTCCAGAAGCCCCCTCCATTGCGGTTGTATAGTCAGGGCTTCATCGGCCAGGGCTGCAGCTCTATCCACGGTATGCGGCATGCGCTCCCGGACTCATTCCCGTACTTCTGCAGGTCACTTGGCAAGAAATTGTTCTATAAGGAACGCCTGTATAACATCTTCCACAGTAAAGGCATTTTTTGCTTCCATCCATATCCGACATGCCTGGGACATCTTATGTGCATACATCCTAATTGATCCCCCCGTGGTGCATAGGAGGTCTCGGAACTTGGCCCTATATGAGTCTGGGGTGAAAACATGGTACTCCAGGATAGTCCACTTTACAATGTTATAATCCCAATTCCGCTGTGAGTCGATAGTTCGGTAAGCCTCCGCCACGCTACTGTTCAGGAGTCCCACTAACAAACGCATCCAGCCAGAGTGGGGCACCTCCATCACAGCACACTGCTGCTCAAAGTCCTTGAAGAACCCCTCCACATCTTCGGAAGCCTCATCAAATGGCTTAAAGTCTGTCCGGGAGATCCGTACAGGCTCCCGGATCATTGGGTTTACACTCCACATTGCATTACTCCCTCTTTCAAGCTCCATTGCTTCTTGTCTCCGCTGTGCCCAGTGGGCAGGTTCCTCCTTATACTCCTGAGAGACATCTGGGCCCAGAACCGCCATCTCTTCTTTGTACCACACCAACCACTGGCTTTTTGGGGTGGGGATCCCTGTCTCCAGTGCTTGTCCTTCCGACTTCTGGGAGGAGGTGGCCTGGCTAGCACCCACCAATAGGTCAATTAAGGCTCCTATAGTCAGTCCCTGGTAGTTCAGGCCCAGGTCGCTGGCTCTCTCTTGTAAACTGGATACAGTCCAATTTCTGTACTCACTCTGTGGGTGGTTCTCCATTGGGTTACACTCTGTTGATCCCACTGCTGCCACCAGTTGTCACGGGGTCCTTCTCTGGTATCACACAATCAACAGAGCAAGAGGAGTGCGAACAATCCCAAGACCTTTATTATAGGCAAAACTAAAAGGTCCATAAACAAACCACCACACTGAGGATACAATAGTCCAGAACACGAGTGCAGTTCAGTAACAGAATAAGTGTCCCATGAGATGAGTCCAATATTCCAGACGACAGAGGATAAAACAAAAGAAACCAATCCTTCTTTCTCTCTGAAGTGCTGTGTCTTTACACTATCCTCTCCAGACAGGAACTAATTTCCATCTCTCTGTCCTCCTCAGACCCTCTCCTTATCTCCCGGGGTAGTCAGACCGGTTTGATGTCTTTCATCCCAATTCTGACCTGGGAAAGGTGCCTCAGGGATTAAGGCACTACAGGGGGTGACTCGCTGCATTTGGATAGCTGAGGGGTCATGAATGGACAATCAGGAGATGTCAGCAGGGGTTCATCAAGAGGCATAGACACATTCAGGCTGCAGATAGAAGGTGAGCTAACTCAATTATCAGCCAAAAGGCTGACAATTGAGACTCTAGACCAGGGGTCTCAAACACGCGGCCCCTGAGGCAGGCATCTGCTAACCCCCTGGCGCATCTCTGCAGCCCCCCTGCTTCTCTCATGATCTCAGGCTTCTTCCTTCAGCGGTCACGTGGTACCACTCATTAAAGTCATGAATATGCACATATTCATGACTTTAATGAGCGGTACCACCTGACCGATGAAGGAAGAATAGCTGCCGGAAACCGCGGGAGAAGCAGGGCGGCTGCAGAGACGCTCCAGGATGGGGTAAGTATATGCGATATTCACCTGTCCTTGGTCCACCACTGCACACCGCTGTGTCCTCTGCATCCTCTGGCTGTGATGTTCAGGTCAGAGGGCGCGGCGCGCACTAATTACGTCATCGCGCCATCTGACGATGGAGCGGCGCCCAGCGGTGGACCGGGGACAGGTGAATATCGCAGGTGCCGGGGCC
>VIAB01020870.1:30077-41628 GCA_009801035.1 Oophaga pumilio | reverse complement strand
AAGATACTACTAATAAATTATTATGTTGAGTGCTTAGTCTTTTCTTTGTCATTAGTACCTTCACAGCCCGACACCCCTAGGTCCACAATGTAACTCCCTCACGCCGATCCCAAAAGTAAAGCCCTTTTCCAGGATGTCCCTCCTGACAGCACTACCAGGAGGTTGTCCTTCGTATCCTTGAAAGGGACAGGGACACAGAGGAGGTTAAATAGCCCCACCTCGTATCACCCTTCAGTGTTTTTCCTGTCCCTATCAGGGATAGAAGCAGAGGAGGGCAGGGAGCGAAAAGAAGAAATACCTGCAGGCCGGGGCATTCTCCGGCAGGAGTGGAACCTGGCTGAACTAGGGCTCCCGGGTCGAGAGCGGAGGGTGCAGGAATCCTGCGCAGGAACGCTGGTACTGACAGAGGTTCCCTAGCATTCCGGTCGAGCTGGCTGCTCCCGATGACTGCGGCATCCCTATGGAGGGCTCTGCGCAGTAGCAGGCTGTTCCGGTGTTTGCCAGGTTCCTGGGCCGAACTTCAGGTGCACCGCGTTATCGGTGGGTGCGCCGGTGACAGCTTCCTGTGGAGGCGGAGCCAGAAGGCCTCAGGGCTTTAACAAAATGGCCGCGCCCATAGTACAGATGGTCCGAGAGCGCCAGGCCCCTTAGCAGAGCCACGCTACCACCGGTTACAGCATCGAGGGGGTGTACTCCTCCAGGCCCAGGAGGGGGTGTCTCCAGTGGCTGGCGTGTGCTCCAGGAGGAACATGCGCTGTAGGGCTGACAGCTGGTGACACTGAGATCAACAGCAGCTGAGCTCAGAAGGAGACAAATCAGATATCTTGAAGCTGGGTAAGACAGACTATTTAATGATGGACAGCTGACAGCACACTTGAGTGAGTAAACATGGAGAGTGTTAGCCGTTCTGACGTCCAGACCCCGGATAACCCCCCAGGATCCCGTAAGTATAAGGTGGTAAGGGGGCCTTCAGGAGTCATGACACAGATATATAGGCGCTTTTTTATATCTATTTTAGGAGACGCACAAACACTCAGCGACTGCAGTCAAACAGAAGGGCAACAAATGTCCGCTCTGTGCAGCCAGACTCCCAGAGGGGCACCCCAAAAAGTTATGCGACAGATGCATAGCCAAATTACTGAAGGAGGAGCAGACCCCCTATTGGATAACATTAGGTCCATGATCAGGGAGGAAGTACAAGCAACCGTGTCAACACTGGTTCCCACACAATCCCCCGTCCTAAAAGACCGCAATGGGGTAAGGATCTAAGTTCCGAGGAAGGAGAATTATCAGTTTTCTCCGGCTCGGATTCAGATGACGATGAGGGTTCCCCAGCCGCAATTTTTGAAGGCAGGAAAAAATATATTTTTTCCTCCGAAAATACTGACATGTTGGTGCAGGCAGTCAGGAACACCATGAAGGTGCAGGACTCCATGGAACCCCTAACAGTTCAGGACGAGATATTCAGTGGCTTGAGAGCAGGAATAGAGTCTTTCCAGTAAACCAGCATATAACGGCTATGATTCTGGAAGAATGGGAAGATGTCGGCAAGAAGCTGGTGTTAGAACCCTCTTGTTAGGTTTTGTTTCACTTTGCTGGTCACATGACCTTTTTACCCTATTTAGTCTGGTTCCGCCCTTCTGGCCTTGCTGGACTTCATTGTATTATCTACTCTTAAGCTAGCCGGGTGCTTAGGTGCCTTACTCTGTCAGTTTTGCTAGATCTTAGTATCTCTTAGTATTTGTTTTCTGTTTTATTTTCCCTGCTACACTTTCTGTTAGGAGGTGTCCACCTTTTCACCCAGTCCCTAGATCTTGTAGGGATTCCTTCCTCGCAACTATAGGTCTTCGTTCAGACTAGCTGAGGACTTTAGCGGGTCTGCTCGCAGGATCAGGTTCCCCGTTACATCGTAGGGATCCAGCTCAGTCCTATTGTAGGGACAGAATTTCCACCTTTCCTTAGTGCTTGTAGCAGATCATAACAGTTGGTGGTGCCAAGAAAGTTTAAATATCGTCTTCCCTTCAACCCGGAGGAAACTACAATATGGGAATCAGTACCAAAAATCGACATCCCGTTAGCTAGTCTCAAAAATGACAGCCATACCGTTTGAGGATTCATCAGGGCTGAAAGACCCTATGGATAAACGATCAGAGGACCTTCTTAAGAAGGCCTGGGAGTCATCAGCGGCCATCATGAAGGCAAATATCGCGGCTACCTCTATCGCGGCTACCTCAGTAGCTAGAGTAATGAGCCTATGGGTGGAAGAGTTAGAAAACCAAATTAAGAATAAGACACCAAGGGAAGAGATCCTCAGATCCTTGCCACTGTTAAAAACAGCTACCAACTTCATGGCAGACGCTTCAGCGGAATCGGTGCATTTCGCCTCAAGGAATAACGCACTATCCAATGCGGCAAGACGAGCCCTGTGGCTTAGGTCATGGATGGGAGACACACAATCGAAGAACAAACTCTGCTCAATACCGTTCTCAGGCCTACACATGTTCGGTCCAGTGCTGGATGACCTACTGGAGAAGGCATCAGACAAGAACAAGGGCTTTCCGGAACAGAGGCCGAAGAGAATGCAGTCCTTTCGGAGAACTCGCTCCCATCCCAGACAGGAATATAAAGGGAAAGGGAAATCTGGAAGATGGAGTTACATTAAAGGTGAGAAGGGGAGAAGCTCCTTCCAGAACCAGGAACCAAGATCAAGCAGACAATGACACCAGAATAGTGGGAGGAAGACTCCAGAGATTCCTCAAAGATTGGCAGGACATCATCCAGAATACATGGATCTTGAATATGGTGGCAGAAGGGTACAGGATACAATTTACCCAGTGGCCCCCCAAAAGATTTTGCCTAACCCAAGCCCAATCTCCAGTGGTACATCAGAGACTCCAGAAGGACATCCAGGATCTCCTAATGATGAGAGCCATAGTAAAGGTCCCAGTCTACCAGAGATTTCGGGGGCACTATTCAACGCTCTTCTCCATAAAGAAACTGGGAGGAGAGTTTCACGCAATAATAAATCTCAAACCACTAAACCAGTGGTTAGATTACAGACAGTTCAAGATGAAGTCACTCAAGTCCATAATACCTCTAATAAAAAAGACTCGGTAATGAGCACTCTAGATTTAAAGAGTGCTTACTAACATATGCCAATCCATATTTCTCACCAGCAATACCTCCGGTTCGCCATAAGAGACCGAGGTGGAATACAGCATTACCAATTCACATGCTTGCCCTTTGGCCTATCCTCCACCCCTCGAATCTTTACCAAACTGATAGCGGAAATAATGGCCTTCCTAAGAAAAAGGAGGATTCTCGTCGTCGCCTACTTAGACGATCTATTGCTAGTGACCGACTCTCCACAGCAGATGGAAAGAGAGCTCTCAGTAACAGTGTCAGTTTTGGAGAAACTGGGATGGCTAATAACAGAAAAAAATCAAATCCAAGTCCAGAGCAGAGGAAGATGCTCCTAGGAGTTCTTCTAGATTCAGAGCAGGAGCACTCCTTTCTACCAGCGCACAAACAACAGGCAATAGCACAAGAGATCGGGAGGATACAGAGTCGGAAGCATGTCACCGTAAGGAAAGCCATGAGAATACTGGGTCTGATGACCTCATGTATTCCCAGTGTCCAGTGGAGTCAACATCATTTGAGAGGCCTGCAACAGGAGACCCTAGCAGCATGGGACGGCAAAGAAGTATCTCTAGACAACAGAGTAAGACTATACGAAGAAGCAAAAGAGTCACTTTCATGGTGGACAGATACAGTGAACCTTGGAAGAGGAAAACCCTGGAGAACATCACCATGTGTCAACATCACTACAGACGCAAGCCTTACAGGTTGCGGGGCTCACATGGAGGGATCCTACCTCCAGGGAGTTTGGCTCAGAACCATAAGCAGTAGGTCCTCAAATTACAGAGAACTGAGAGCAGTGTGGGAAACCCTGAAAGGATTTCAGGATCAACTAAGAGATCAGCACATAAGAATCTATTCGAAAAATTCAACTACAATAGCCTTCCTTCTTCACCAAGGAGGTACGAGACACAATCAGTTACAGGTCTTATCAGATACAATATTCTCCTGGGCAGAGAGGACAGTAAGATCGATAACAGCAGTTCACCTAAGAGGCTCCAAGAATCAGCTGGCCAACTTCTTAAGCAGAGAGAGAATCCAGCCCTCAGAGTGGTCTCAAAACCAGGAGGTCTTTTTACATCTAACCCAACGCTGGGGAAACCAAGAAATAGACATATTTGCATCAAGAAATAACGCAAAACCAGAACTATTTTTCTCACTAAACCCGAGAGATGCTCCCGCGGGAGTGGACGCTTTAGCACAGAGCTGGAATATGAATCTAGCATACGCCTTCCCACCACTTCCTCTCATACTGAGGGTTCTGAGAAAAATTCAGGAGAAGCGAGCATCAGTGATCCTGATAGTGCCATACTGGCCCAAGAGAAGCTGGTTCTCCCTTCTAAATTGGATGGCCCTGGAGGATCCCGTCCTTCTACCAGTAAGACCAGACCTCTTAACACAGGGGCTGCTACTCCATCAGAACCCAGGGATTTTGCATCTATCAGCTTGGATCCTGAGAAGGAGATCCTGAGAGCAAAGGGGCTTTCAGAACTGGTCATCTCCACCATGCAGAAGATCAGGAAACCAATCATTTCAGCAATCTACCAGAAGATCTGGAAAAAGTTCTGCTCACAAAATCCTGCTCCAGTATCCATCTCCCAGGGTCCAGACATTCCCCGGATTCTGGATTTCCTCCAAGCAGGCTTTGACAAGGGCCTAAGGCATAGTACTCTGAAGGTACAAATACCAGCTCTAAGTTCCGTTTTTGATTCCCCAATAGCCACTCATCCATGGGTAATGAGGTTCATCAGGGCTACTCAGAGAATTAGGCTCATGCTACACAGCTCAGTACCTCCCTGGGATCTCAGCCTGGTACTGGGGGAACTATGTAAGAGACCTTATGAGCCCTTAGATCAAGCAGACCTTAAGTCAGTGACTCTCAAAGCTCTCTTCCTAGTAACAATTACATCAGCCAGACGTATTGGAGGAATTCAGGCCCTTTCTATAAGGGACCCATATTTGAAAATTCAGGAAGACTGTATCGTTTTAAAATTAGACCCAAACTTCCTTCCCAAGGTAGTTACAGATTTCCTCAGAAATCAGAAAATCATACTACCAACATTCTGCCAAAATTTTAGCAATGACAAAGAATTTTCCCTTCACCTGCTAGATGTTAAATGGACAATCCTTCATTACCTGGAAATTACAGAAAGCTGGAGAATAGACTCTAATCTCTTTATTCAGATGTCCGGGAAGAACAAAGGAAAGAAGGCGTCCAAAGCTTCTCTAGCAAGATGGATTAAAACAGCCATCAGTGCAGCATACGTTTCAGCAGGGAAAGTTCCACTAGAAGGCCTCAGAGCCCACTCCCTTAGAGCAATCTCAACTTCGTGGGCAGAGAGTGCAGGGGCCACAATGGACCAGATATGCAGGGCAGCAACCTGCGCCAAATCCAATACATTCTGTAGACATTACAAGCTGGACGTTCTGACAGGTCGTCAGACGACCTTTGGGAGGAAGGTCCTCCAAGCAGTAATCCCGCCCTAGTAAGGATTATTTGGTACTTCTCCTGGTGGTGCTCTCAGGAGGGACAACCTGTAAAGTAGGAATTAGTCCTACCGGTAATGTTGTTGCCAGGAGTACATTATGACAGCACCACTTATATACCACCCTAAGAAGTCTGTTGTGTAACTCCTATCTGGTATGTGATGTAAACATGCAGGTAGGAAAATTTAATAAAATAGCGTTGCATCCATCCTGGTGTGGTACTTGGAAAATCACTGAAGGGTGATAGGGGGTGGGGCTATTTAACCTCTTCTGTGTTCCTGTCCCTATCAAGGCTATGAAGGACAACCTCCTGGTGGTGCTGTCATGATGGACTCCTGGAAACAACATTACCGGTAGAACTAATTCTTTTTTTTTTCTTTTTTGTTATTTATATGTCAAATTTCCTCTTGTTGTTATGTTTGTTACTAAAAATTTTGTTTGGTTCACAATACCTGTCTCCCTGTGTTTTCTTTCTCTTTATTTAAACATGTGTGTATTGATGAGTGAAGTATTAATGGGTGTTACAGTAAAGGTTTTATTACTAAAATTACAGTCAAGGTGGTAGTATTAAAGTTAGCAAACATTAGAGGTACATAACATTACAGGTACATTTTACTTAGCGGCTTAAACCATTTCATCTTGCCATGCCACACGTCCAATATCCGAAGCAAAGTAGGCAGCAAATTTATCCCTCATTTGGGCAACTTCCACTGTAGTCCTCAGAAGGTGATCTTGGTAATCCCGCAATGTGGTTTTTTACAGGTTCGTCAAGTTCTAATTGTTTCTCTCTTTCACCAGGATGTAATTGTGCAGAACAACACATGCTTTTACAACCTCAACAATTGTCTCAATTTTTAGATTGATGGCTGTTCCCAAAGTGCGCCATTTAGATACCAGCAATCCAAAGGCACACTCCACAGTTCTTTGTGCCCTTTTCAGTCGGTAGTTGAAAATCTTTTTGGTGTGATTCAAGTCCCGACTTGAGTTTGATTTTATGAGGATGGCACTCATTTGAAATGCCTCATCCCCAACCACAACAAATGGCATTCAGTGTTCGGAAGAGGTCGTGGCTGTGGAAAATTGAAATCATTATCATATAAATGTTGGCCCATGTCAGAGTTTTTGAAAGTCTGTGAGTCATTTCCTCATCCAAATGAGCCAACGTCCACGGCGACAAATAGACAGTCGGCATCTGCAATCGCCATGAGAACAATGGAAACGTATTTTTTGTAATTGAAATACTCTTATCCACTTCCAGCAGGTTTCATAATCCGAATGTGTTTGCAGTCCACAGCCCCCAAGCAGTTAGGAAAATTACAAATGTCCTGGAATTTTGCTGCATTTTCCAGCCACTGTTCAGTTGTAGGTTGGGGGGAGGAATTCCTTACGCAGAACGTCACATAAAGCATGGCAGGTGTCTCCAACAATCCCAGAAAGCGTGGACACTTCAATCCAGAATTGAAAATGTAGAGATGATAAGGTCTCTCCGGTAGCCAGGAATCTGCAGAACAGAAAATGGAAAAAAAAATCAAGCACATGGCTTTTATAACAATAATACTAATGACATGTATTTGGTTTTCAAAACTACGCACCTCAGGGTCACCAACAGACGTTCCTCAGCAGGAATTGCTTGACGTATCTGTGTGTCCTGCCTGGTGATGGATTCTTGGACACGTAGCAGCAAGTAATTAAAGCTCTGTTCTGACATTTTCGTGCACTAGAAAAACTTTTCCAGGTTTTCATACAGCTCAGTGTACAAGGAGTGGTGGGCTCCATGGCTCTCTCGGACTTCAACGATGGGGTGTTGCCAATAGCGACGACGACATCTTCTCCATCTTTCTCTCTTTCTTCTTCACAAGTAAAAGCAAAGGCAACAGCCAATTTCAATGACAAATCAAGATGAAGAAGGAAGCTCTCCACGTTAAGATTCATCTTGAAGCTGGATACAGCAGGAAAAGATGAGGATTTCATCTGTGCAGTGTGTCTATATATATATAGAAATCCCATGAGACACACCCTTTGGGTGTCTGGTGCCATATCGAACGCATGCTCAAATACATACAAACGCATTCTCATGCAGCGTTTTTTGTTCCGTCATGCACAAGATGATGCGGATAAAAACCGCTGCATAAACATGCATTTGCATGCGTTTTTGCATGTGTTTGCGCATGCAGATGATATGATGCAGACTCAAACACATGTGAACCTAGCTTTAATCTTTATATATCTGAGAGATTATGGGATTGTTGGTCCAGGAGGCTTGCACCGCTAGTATTTTTGAATTTTTTTTGCAATTTTTTTGCATGTTGCGCTGCTATATTTTTCTCTCGCTATATAGATAGAAAATAGAATAGATAGATACTATGTGTGATAGATAGATAGATACCTAGATAGAAAGATTTTTTTTGTCCCCCCAGTTCATAGCAGATCTCTGAGGGACATATATTTCAGAGTATTGCTCAGTCTGTTAGTTCAACCCTCCACAATAGTCTTAGGATCCATCTACGCAAAGTGACCGGTGACACACTACGACAGTCGATCAGTAAACTTTTAGCAGGCATTTGAGTGCCTGTTTACACAGGCAGACCAAAGTAATTGATGAGCAGCGAGCAATCTATACTAGATCACTCATTGCTCATAGACTGCTGTTGCGAGTCCCGATTACACATGATGATGGCTCTCAGTGAATTATGATCTTTTGTGCTGCTCAAAAGATCATCTCACCCAATGAATGATTATTTTTCTTGTTCATTTGGTGATCGGCAGCCAGTTTACATGGAAGGATAATCATGAAACGAAACGAACAGTTGTAACAAGGCCCACCCCACATGTAATGCGGTTTCCTGTGCTTTGTCACATGTACAGTCTTGCATTTAAGTTAATTATAATAATTTTTACAATCATATCATTATCATAATAACAATGGAGCATTGAAAAACTTCCTTCAGTGTAAATTTAACAAAGCCCCAATCTGTATTCTAGAATAACATTTGCAAACCTGTATTGATATCACATATGACATCAGAACAAAGTTTTCTTTAACTCCCACTGAACCTAATAATACTATTCAAAACTTAGGTAACACCTTGTACCAAAAAAGAAATGAGCTGACATGTAAAACTGGCAGGTAGCAGGAAATACATTTCATTCTGTCAACTTTTCTTTCAGTACTTAAATTACAGGGTGTACACAAAGGATTTCACTGGATTTCTTTCAAGGCCAGAGGGAACATACTGACTCTGGAGTGCTATTATGAAAGAGAATAGTAGTGTACTTTACATATGTGCGTGTCATATGTGGATTACATATAAAATGTACACCTATTCCTCCATACTGCATAAATACAGGCAGTGATATCAACATGTTGGAGAACTAAGCTTGGTTTTTCGAGAATTAGAACAATTGTATGAGTCATGTAAAGTACCATCCATACACAATTGAATGCAAAAAGAGAATATCAAAGCAGATTTTCACATAAAGGGCTTGTTCACACATTATTTTTTGATGAGTTTTCCCCGTGTTCAAGTCCTCTTCCTCTTTGAAAAGGCAATTTGGATATTTAATTTCCCAGAGGAGCATATAAGGCTTTTAAGTCTCTTTATAGTGGCGTGCAAGACCTGGCATGTCACTCTACACAAGGAGAAAACTTACCCATTAGATACCTGTGTGTTTATACTGCCAAAAAACAAAGTATTTTACATTACGAGTGTTAGAACCCTCTTCTTAGGTTTTGTTTCACTTTGCTGGTCACATGACCTTTTTACCCTATTTAGTCTGGCTCCGCCCTTCTGGCTTTGCTGGACTTCATTGTATTATCTACTCTTAAGCTAGCCGGGTGCTTAGGTGCCTTACTCTGTCAGTTTTGCTTGATCTTAGGATCTCTTAGTATTTGTTTTCTGTTTTATTTTCCCTGCTACACTTTCTGTTAGGAGGTGTCCACCTTTTCACCCAGTCCCTAGATCTTGTAGGGATTCCTCCCTCGCAACTATAGGTCTTCGTTCAGACTAGCTGAGGACTTTAGCGGGTCTGTTCGTAGGATCAGGTTCCCCGTTACATCTTAGGGATCCAGCTCAGTCCTATTGTAGGGACAGAATTCCCACCTTTCCTTAGTGCTTGTAGCAGATCATAACAGTGAGCAAGTATATGAGATTTCTGAAATCTCATGCAGTTGCTGCTTATTTTTATATTGCAGATTTTAACCATCAAAGTGTTTTTTCAAATCTGCAGCATGTCAATTCTTTCAGTGTTTTGGCAGCTTTTTCACCCATTCACCTGAATGAGTAAGAAACGCATGTAAAAACTCATCAAAAACCATAGCTACCAACTTTTGAAGAAAAGAAAAGGGGACAAAATATTTTTGCGCATATAACTTTAGGTCACTTTCTTAGACTCAAAACTACACTCATTTATTATTTAATTCTCACTTGACCACATTAAGAAAAGTTTAGAAAGTGATGCACAACCCTTTGAAGGCTGTGTTCCCACTAATGCTAAATCTTTTTTGTGTCCTGTCCATTGTAGGAGCAGTACAATGGAAAGCAGTTGAGGATGGATTTGTCATTAAACGCACATGAGAGCCCGACCATCCCCACTGATTATAATGCTCCATCAACTTTTTGTCCGGGTGTTCATCACATTTAATCCCTAAGTTCTTTTTCCTATCAATCCACACTCAGGCCGTCTACTCAGTGTTCCTGACAGGACTTGAACCCAGCAGCTCTTGTGCACCAGGCAGCAGCTCTTTCCTCTGAGTGATTCAGCTCGCTGGACAGTTCCCTAGAAAACCAGATACTAGTACCTGTGCTGTCACTGATTGTCTCCACACTGAGTTTCTGATTATCTCCACATTGTGATCTCCTGATTGAACATCCTACTTAAACCTGTCACTGCACTTTCTTCCTTGCGATATTAATGAGATCCCAGCCTTTAGTCTAGCTTGTTTCCACCTGCTGCTTATCCTCAAGATTCTACTGTTGCACCATGTACCGACCTCAGGCTATTTACTGACTGCAATACCTGCTTATCCTCCCAACTATACTGCTGCACTGTGTACTGACCTCTGGCTATTTACTGACTGAGATACCTGCTTTTCCTTCCAACTATACTGCTGCACTGTGTACTGACCTCTGGCTATTTACTGACTGAGATACCTGCTTATCCTCCCAACTATACTGCAACTCAGTGTACCGACCTCTGGCTATTTTCTGAATATGATACACGTTTATCCTACTAACTGTACTGCTTCTCTGTGTACTGACCTCTGGTCAGCAAAAGGAAATTATTGAGTTACAGAGGCAAGTTTTGGATTTGCGCAACTCAGGCCCAGAATCAGAAGCCCACATATCGCTGCCCGCAAAGTTCAGTCTGGCTTGTTCTCTATATTGTGGATTCCTTAATCAATGCCGTATCTATTTTCAGATGCAACTGTGGCACCCCAGGAGTCCAGTTGCCACAGTGGCATTGCCTCCCTCACAAAGGGTGATGTCATGCCTGGAAGCAAGGAGGGGTCCCCTTACCAGGTAATGCCAGCATCCAGCACTTTTCCTGACTCCAGACCAGAAGGGGGAGCTCTAACACCCAGCTTCAGGGGGGCTTCCTTATATTTTCTGGCCTGGAGGCAGGGTTAGGGAGTCTGAGAGAGTGAAAAAAGTGTAAAAGAACCTGGGGATGGGAGCTGTAACCAAGATCACCCCAGAGTTGAGCTCTAGAAATCGGACACCAGAGTCTGTGGTTGCGCGGGTACTGAATTCCTGGCAGATAAATCCAGAGGGCAAGTGACTGCAGGTCTCCTGGCCCCATCTAACACCCAGTGGCACAGAAGCATATGAGAGCCCGGAGCTGCCACGAGGAGCGATGCCATTGATAGGCTCGAGCTGCCTGCTATATGGGCAAGGACTTAAGGATGAGAGAGAAAAGAGGCCCGGGC